>JAJJBR010002411.1:21063-129210 GCA_022817965.1 Solanum lycopersicoides
AGATGAGAACAATCTCAAATGAGCCTAAGTAAATGTTACAAAACGTACTCACCATATGAGAGTGTAAAGTAATGAAGAGACCAGTCTCTATGAACACTCTAATGAAAGTATTGAGATTAACACACTTAATACTAATGATGAGAATGAGAAATCATCTATTGAGCTATGATGTCCTCATACTAGAAGCCAGCTTCCATGACGTATGTAGTTGAATGTAATGGAACTTTATAATGAGCACCGATAGACTAGCTATGAGGGTGATGCCTTCTTTGGGAAGGGCGGAGGTTCACGTAACTCTCATAGATGAGACTGTCCGGCATGCCGGGTATGGGTCTCCTTATATCTCCTAGTCTTCGAACTATAACTGCCAATATAGGGATCTGGCGGGGTTAATTCCAATGTACGCTGCTAATTTTGGGTCACCTTGGCCGGTGATTCACCTCTTTTCGGTGTGGGGGAGACACTGATTTCATGATGCCACATGATTTATGTCGGTAAAGTTAAAGTTCCCATGAATATTGAGGCCAGCCTCAAATGATGCACATAATGAAATAAACGATACCAAAGGTGTTAGGATAGGATAATCAAGAGGTGAGCTAGATCAGGTAATGACACTAGGTTATTCTTGATCATTGCACAGCAAACCGATGAAAGTCTTAAACTACACTCCTAGGTATAGCTGGTGTTCACACTAGCCTATGAACGAAATGAAATAAAGTACGTATGAATGATAAAGCGGACTCTGTGTTTGCTAATGAAGACTCCCTAGTTGAAGTCCCATATGTTGAGCCCTCATTTTGGAAAGTCTTAATGTCAAGTCCATGATTCCAAGGTCTCATGGCATATGAATGAATGTTATAAAAGATGTTATGTGCTATATGCAATATGATATGTGCTATGTGTTTGATGTATTGTTCTGTGCAATATTATAAGTATGATGATGCATGTTACTCTCATGGCATGACTTTACTAATCCAAATTTGGAAAGCTCACTAACTTTCCTAATCCAAATTTGGAAAGTTCACTAACTTTCCTAATCCCGATTTGGATGTCCACTGACTTGACTTTCATAATCATGTTGTTATAAAGAACTATTATACTCACTTGAGCTCCTAGAAACTCTTCTCACAAGTCTCCGTCCATTCAAACTTGGCTTTCTTCTTAGTCAAAGCTGTCAGTGGGCAGCAATGGAAGAAAAGCCCTCCACGAACCTGCGGTAGTAACAGCCAATCCCAGAAAGCTACGGATGTCCAGTGGGAGTAAGAGGCTTTGGCCAGTTCTTCACAGCCTCAGTCTTCCTGGGATCCACCTCCACGCCTGACGGACACAACATGACCCAGGAAGGTCACTGATCTAAGCCAGAATTCACACTTGCTGAATTTGGCATACAGCTAATGTTGTCTAAGTACCTGCAAGGTTAGTCTCAAATGTTGTTCATGATCTTCCTTGGTCCTAGAGTAGATGAGGATGTCATCAATGAATACTATGACGAAAGAATCAAGGTATTCACGGAAGACTCGGTTCATGAGGTCCATAAATGCAGCTGGTGCATTAGTGAGACCAAATGACATGACTAAGAACTCATAATGACCATAACGGGTACGAAAGGCTGTCTTTGGGATATCTCCATCCCTAACCCTAAGCTGATGATACCCTGAACGAAGATCAATCTTAGAGAAGAAACTAGACCCTTGGAGCTGATCGAACAAATCATCTATTCTGGGAAGTGGATACTTATTCTTTATAGTGACTTTGTTGAGCTGCCGATAATCGATACACATTCTAAGGGTTCCATCCTTCTTTTTCACAAACAACACTGGACGCCCCAAGGGGATATGCTCGGCTGAATGAAACCCTTATCAGTGAGATCTTTTAACTGCAGCTTCAACTCTTGAGTTCAGCTGGAGCCATCCTGTAGGGAGGAATTGAAATTGGTTTAGTATCGGGTTCTAAGTCGATACCAAAGTCAATCTCTCGAGGGGGAGGGACTCCAGGCAAATCATCAGGAAATACATCTAGGAACTCATTCACTACAGGCACTGAGTCTATGGAAGGAATGTCATGATCTAAATCATTAACACTCACAAGATGACACAATAACCCCTTGGACATCATTTTATTGGCCTTAAGGTTCGAAATCAAGGGATTAGGACGACTCGAGTTGTACCCCTCCCAGACTAGCTCCTCTTCATTAGGGAAACAAATCTCACCACTCTACTACGACAATCCAAACAAGCATAACAACTGTGAAGCCAGTCCATGCCAAGAATAACATCAAAATCATGCATGGGTAACTCAACCAAGTCTGCAACATAGTCTTACCACTTACAACTATTGGGCAATCCTTGTATACTCTATCAGTTCTTACATTTTCTCCTAAAGGTGTACTAACCACTATAGGATCATGCAGAACTTCAGGCAATATCTCAAAAGTGAGAGCAAGCAAAGGAGTTACAAAGGAAAGCGTAGACCCTGGATCAAGTAAAGCATAAACAGAAGTTGAGAATACTTGCAGCATACCTGTGACCACATCAGCGGACTTCTCCTGCTCCTCCCTGCCCTTCAGGGCATAGAATCTGTTCCTCTTAGGAGGCTCGGCTGCTGCTGCACCCTGTGGATTAGGCCTAGGCTGAGCATTACCTCCAGCCTGACCTCTGTTCTGTGGGCAGTCTCTAACCATGTGCCCACTCTTACCGCAACCGAAGCAGGCATTAGTGCCCTGTCTGCACTCTCCATGTGAGCACGGCCACACTTAGCACAGTTCTTTTTGGGACGCTGCATCTCACCTCCATTGCCCTTCTTGGGCTCAGGTCTGCCTCCTCTAGGTGTTGTACTCCTCTGAGAATTAGAGTTCCCAGAACTCTGCTGCCCCTTCTTGAACCTGGGCTGCTCACGGACGCGTTTCTGTGGCCTCCATGGCTGGGACCTGCCTGATCTTGAGGCTTAGGCCTCCTAGCATCACGAAACCCTCTTCTTGCGGCTGTCCTCTACCTGCTGGACATGCACCATCAACCTGGAGAGGTCCATGTTATCATGGAGCATCGCAGACCGACACTCCTCCTCCAGATCTCCGTTGATTCCTGTGAGGAACCTGCTCATCTCATCCCTGCTGTTAGATACAAGGGAAGTAGCATACCTGGATAATTTAACAAACTTCAGTACTCATCTCATCCTTGTTGTTAGATACTAAGGAAAGTAGCATACCTGGATAGTTTAACAAACTTCAGGGAATACTCCCTACTGTCATTGATCCCTGCTTAAGGTTGATAAACTCCTCAACCTTTGCCTCCCTCATCTCCCTGGGAAAGAATCTCTCCAGGAAGGCTGTCTTAAACAGCTCCCAAGTGACCGGAACTCCGCCCAAAGCTCGGCTATCCTGCCACATCTTGCACCAAGTCTGTGCAACATCCTTGAGCTGATAGGAAGCCAGCTCAGCCTTCTCAATATCTGTGGCCCCATAGCCACCAAAATCTTATGCACCTCATCCACAAACTCCTGGGGTCCTCTGAAGTCTTAGACCCTGTGAAAATAGGAGGATTCATCCTCGTGAAGTCTCTCAACCTGTCAGCCATGCTACGAACCGGGGTTCTCCCTCTGAACATCCTGCCGGTTGACCTGGGCAGTCATAGCCTGGGCCTGCATAGTGATGGCCTGTGCCATCTGGGCCAGAGATGCCGCACCTCCGCATCAGTCAACCCAGCTGGGTTAACCGGCATAGCCACTCCTTCAGCTGGAGCCTGGGGTGGAACCTGATTGCCCCAGCAGCTGCACCTCCTCCTCTGACCAATGGTTCTCCTAGTATTCATTCTCTGAAAACAACAAAGATTGATGTTAGACACGCTCATAACACCAAGAAATTAGACATTAGGAAAAGCACGATAAGATCAGAAGAAGGAAATTTTTACGCATCATGCAGTCTCTAATTCAGGATAGTGGTGCACTTCACTACCATGACTTAGAAACTACTCAATGTGGTTGATGTGAACTATTATCCTCGGAATTTAACCTAGTGCTCTGATACAACTTTGTCACGACCGGAATCTAGACCCGACGATACCGGCGTCGTTGACCTCTCAGAGGTCGCAGACAAGCCTACATACGTCATTCTTACTTCATCTAGGTTAATTTTAGCGGAAAATTTGAACTTTTTGTTTTTTATTTCATGCTAAACATTTTAAACTTAACATCATGGCGTTCACAAATCAACCATCTAATATAGAGATAATCAAATGAAAGAAACAGTTCATAATTGCATTAAACGTATTTTTGCCAAAACGGCACCAATACAAAGTCTGAAATGAAAGTGGAAAGAAACACTAGTGGAACATGCTCCACTAGCTAAAGCCTACATCTAAGCTAGATAATAACGGTAGACATCCTCGAAAGCATGAGGGCCTACCAAGTCCGGATGAAAGCTCCACGTCCGGATAGCTGCAACGTCAACCTGTAAGCTCTAGCGTCCACCTGTGCCTGCACCTAAAAATATAGAGTTGTATGGGATTAGTACACACTTGTACTAAGTATGGGTATATGCAAGCACACACCAAGGACATGCATGAGTAAGAATAGCTCTTTCCTAACAACATGATTATGGAAAGTCAAGTCAGTGGACTTGCCAAATTGGGATTAGGAAAGTTAGTGAACTTTCCAAATTTGGATTAGGAAAGTCAGTGAGCTTTCCAAATTTGGATTAGGAAAGTCAGTGAGCTTTCCAAATTTGGATTAGGAAAGTCATGCCATGAGAGTAACATGCATCATCATACTTATCATATTGCACACACACATAACATCTTACACATAACATATCATATTGCATATAGCACATAACATCTTTTATAACATTCATTCATATGCCATGAGACCTTGGAATCATGGACTTGACATTAAGACTTTCCAAAATGAGGGCTCAACATATGGGACCTCAACTAGGGAGTCTTCATTAGCAAACACAGAGTCTGCTTCATTCATTCATACGTACTTCATTTCATTTCGTTCATAGGCTAGTGTGAACACCAGCTATACCTAGGATGTAGTTTAAGACTTTCATCGGGTTTGCTGTGCAATGATCAAGAATAACCTAGTGTCATTACTTGAGTCTAGCTCACCTCTTGATTATCCTATCCTAACACCTTTGGTATCGTTCATTTCATTATGTGCATCATTTGAGGCTGGCCTCATTCATTCATTGGGAACTTTAACTTTAACCGACATAGATCATGTGAGCATCATGAAATCCAGTGTCTCCCCCACCGAAAAGAGGTGGAATCACCGGCCAAAGTGACCCAAAACATGCTAGCGTACATGGGAATTTAACCCGCCAGATCCCTATATTGGCAGTATAGGTTCGAAGACTAGGAGATATAAGAGACCCATACCCGGCATGCCGGACAGTCTCATCTCATGAGAGTTACGTGAACCTCCGCCCTTCCGAAAGAAGGCATCACCGCTCATAGCTAGTCTATCGGTGCTCAGTATAAAGTTCCATTACATTCAACTCATACGTCATGGAAGCTGGCTTCTAGTATGAGGACATCATAGCTCAATAGATGATTTCTCATCTCATCATTAGTATTAAGTGTGTTAATCTCAATACTTTCATTAGAGTGTTCATAGAGACTGGTCTCTTCATTAACTTTACACTCTCATAGGTGAGTACGTTTTGGTAACATTTACTTAGGCTCATTTGAGATTGTTCTCATCTTTTACATTAGCCTCATATCATGTTGTCACCACATTCATTAACATTAGCACATTTCTTTCATAATTACTCACCCTTTTACGTGAATGTTCATTTCATCATATGCCAATGCACTTGGCCATTTGTGTGTTTCACACTCTTACTTAACCCTTCTAGGGTTTCATCATTTCATTACATAATAATCATTTCATCGTATGCCAATGCACTTGGCCATTTAGTGTTTTACACTCGTACTTAACCCTTCTAGGGTTACATCATTTCATTACATACATCTTAGGTTCACTTATTTTTAAACGTATGCTAGACTTATGGGTCTATACATACAAGCCATGAGGCTTCATTCATAGTTCGTTAAGTGACTCATATCTTCCTAAGATTATGTAGTACAAGACTTATGCATCTTGTATGTATGCCAAGATCTCGATTTCGATCTAAGTAGGCGGCATTATTCTTGAACATTTAATTCACGTATGACTTTGTATCAATACGGAATTTGGGCAAGGGAACCCAAGTTCGAATCCCTTGGACAACACTTACATTTTTCATTGATTTTATTTTTAGTCACATGACATTGGGACCCTAGATCGAGCCCCAACATCAACATTTCCTCTTTATTTTTCTCCTTGGAATCTCCTCTTATTTGGCCGAGGGGTTGTGGGATCGAACCCCCACAGCCCCTTTTATTTTTTTTATTTAATTCTCCTTGTCCAATTCGCATAGACCTGAGGTTGTGGGATCAAACCCCCACAGCCTCTCTTTATTTTTCTTCTATTTCACAGCCTACCTAGAGGTCGTGGGTTCAATTCCCACGTCTCAATTCTTTATCTTCATTTTCTCTTAACTCCCTTCACTGCCTTGAGGTCGTGGGTTCGATTCCCACGCCTCACCTTTCTTTTCTTTTTATTTTCCCTTTCTCCTTTACTCTCTTCACAGCTTTGAGGTCGTGGGTTCGATTCCCACGCCTCACATTCCTTTTCCTTTTTTTTTCCTTTGCTTCCACTCGCTGCCTGGAGGTCGTGGGTTCGATTCCCACGCCTCCTATTTTATTTTACTAATTTTCTTGTACCTTACTTTTCAGCAAGCACATCCAAGATCGATTCCCCTTGACCCCATTTCCCTTTTCACGTTTTTAAGGCAAATTCACGGATGAGGTCACATGTTCGAATCCTGGTGGCCTTATCCCTTTACACTCAAATAATTCCCAGATTTATTCCTCTACATTTAGCCTAAACTAAACTTGTAAGTTTTCTGGAAATTTAGTCATTTCTTTAGCTTATTTTCACCAACATTTTCACTTGAAATCTTAGGGAAATTCATAGATCATTTAACACTTTTTGGGGTGCATTTTTCATAGATTCGTTTAGCCAAAAGATTTGTACTCAAATCAGCCACACTTTCATTTTAATGAACATCACGATTTACATAGGTTTATGCACGTAAAATGACAACCAAAACATTATCAAATTTGGAGCTTTAACCCGAGAACCTCATTCACTATAACATACTTGCACACGCACACACTTGCAAAAAAATTCGAATACATGGTTGTCTTTCATACGATTTCAAGTGCACAAACATAATTATATTCACCACGAAAACATAACATACACCTAAATCTACCAGCAATCATACCCAACCTACGATTCATTGGGAGCAAGTGACAGGGGCATGCAAAGGGGGAACAATCCTAGTTTTCGGACTGAATAATCTGAACCTTAAGGGGTCTCTTGGGAAAGGGACCAAGAGAGACCAAGAGAGAAGAAAACCCATACCTTTTTAACGTTAAAAACATGACTTGCTGCCCAAAAACTTCACACAAGAACACGTCTAAGCCTCCTCAATGTCAACTCCACTCGAATGACAACCTCCCTTAGCCTAGTGTGCGATTAACGTTTGTTTTCTTGTGATTTCGTGTGAGTTCTTCAAGTGTGAAGAACTTGGTTTATTTTTCTGTTTTTGTATCTTATTTTGGCAGAGAAAATACATGAGAAAGAATAAGAGAGATTGAGCGTGAGAGTGGAGAGATAAACGTGAGAGAGTGGGAGTTGTAGGAGGCTTAGGAGTCTAGTTTTAGGACTTAGTCAATGGGTTTTGTTTATTTAATAAAAATCTGATTTTTATTTTATTTTAAATCAGATAATGAATAATAATTATTAATTAATTACATTAATTCAATATCTTAAATAAAAATCACTTTAATTCATTGCTTCCACCTAGGTTCGAACCCGGGTGAAGCAAGACTTCACTTCAAGAGCCCAATTTCGGCCCTCTCTCCCCAAATTGCCCTTCCACCTTATTAATTAAATAATTAATTACATATTAAGGGTAATGACGATACTACCCTTAGCCAAGAAAAAGACCATTTTACCCCTAGACCCTTCAAACCTAAGATTTCCCCTTTTTAAGTCCGGTAAAGACTCCTTCGAATAAATCTTCGTATTCGAGAGTCCTACATGGTTGGAACCAACCTTTCCAAGCTCAATTAACTCCCCAAGTTAGTTGGCTTGGCTGTAGCAAGGGTTTTGAGGTCTGGTTCTACGCTCATCAATCCGTGTGAACCCTGGTCTAATCATAGGCATTCTTGACACATTAAGCATTTCTTATCTTATCCATTTTTAGGGTTGTTACAAGCCAACACATCACAAATTATAGTCAAGACATTTCAATTCATCATCATACCAATCATATCAATTCTTATTACAAAACATACTCCACTATAACATAATGACTTAATCACAATTAACCATAATTGAAGTAAAGAATAGGGATCACAAGACTTACCAAATCTCCTTCATAATCCATCATCAAGGTCATACAAGCAACCCTTAACTAAATCCATTTAGGTTTTAGTATCATCAACATCAATAACCAACATAATAACAAAATCAATTGAACCACTATATCACAATTCATCACTAGTTCATAGCTTAAGATAAGATACTTAGGTCAATTCACAACATACTTCATAACCTAGATCAACTTCTCAAGAACTAGAATTATAGGACTATAATTCATCCAAATCTAGTCATGATTAATACAACAACATCATAGGATAGTAATTCAACCAATAACCAATTCAATTGAACCAATATAACACAATTTATATCAAGATCACAACCTAGGGTTACACAGAAAATGTCATCTTCTACAAACTAGACCAATCCATCAAGAAATACGTAATTAAGTTATAATACATGATAATCTATTCATAATATCCAAAAGAAATTATAAACAAAGTAATCCATAACATCAATTTCGTATTGGATGAAAACCGACTTTAAAACCCAACTTTTGAAATCAATCACCCATATAGAGTCATATTTCTTTTGTGTCTGAAGAAAACCTACCACAAAATCCATATTGATGTCTTCCCACTTCCAAGTACGAACTTAGATTTCTTGAAGTAAACCACCCGATTTTTGATGTTCAGCTTTCACTTGTTGGAAATTTGGACACTTAGAAAAAACTTTGCATGTTGCATAAGCACACACCCTAAACCCAATCGGTATGCATCACAGTATACAATGAAGCCCTTTGTGCCCTCCGGTACTGTCATCACCGGAGCGGAAGTAAGCGTATCTTTCAAGATTTGGAAGCTTCTCTCACAAACCTCCGACCACTCAAACTTCTTACTCTTTTGGGTCAAAGCAGTCAAGGGAGATGCAAATGATGCAAAACCATCCACATACCTCTGATAATAACCCGCTAGACCTAAGAAACTCCTAATGTTTATTTGAGTCAATGGTCTATCCCATTTCTTACCGCCTCCGTTTTCCTTGGATCAACCTCAACTCCATCACTAGAGATGATATGACCAAGAAACACCACCGAACTCAACCAAAACTCACATTTACTATACTTTGCAAACAATTGATGTTCTTTAAGGACTTGCAACACCACCCTCAAATGACTTATGTGTTCACCCTCCTTTGTTGAATATACCGAGATGTCGTCAATGAAGACAATGACAAATGAATCTAGGTAACTTCGAAACACCCTATTCATAAGATCCATAAATGCCGTCGGGACATTAGTGAGACCAAAGGACATTAATAAGAATTGATAGGGACCATATCTAGTCCGAAATGTCATTTTTGGTATATCCTCACCTCTCACCCTAAGTTAGTGATAACCCGAACTCAAGTTAATCTTAGAAAAGTAGACTTCCCCTTGGATTCGATCAAACTAGTCGTCAATCCAAAAGAGAGGATACTTGTTCTTAATAGTGACTTGATTGAGTCGTCGATAATCAATGCACATTCTAAGGGACCCATCCTCTTCTTCACAAACAAAATTGGAGCACCCCATGGAGAAATGCTAGGTCTAATGAAGCCCTTGTCAGGAGCATCTTTGATTTGAGCCTTCAACTCTTTCAATTCTTCCAAATCCATCCGGTAATAAGTCGATACCAAAATCAATTTCCCGTATGGAAGGAATACCGGGAAGATCATTAGGAAATACATACAGAAATTCCCTCACTACGGGGACTGACTCAATGGGAGACTTTCAGAGTCTAAATCTTTGACTCTTACTATATGATATAAAACCCCTTTAGAGATCATTTTACAAGATTTAAAACAAGAGATGATACGAACTCTAGGAATAGAATTTCCCCCCTTCCACTCTCAAATGGGATCATTTGGAAAATAAACTTCACCATCCTAGTTCTACAATCTATAGAGGCAAAGCAAGTATGCAGGAAAATAAACTTCACCACCCTAGTTCTACAATCTATAGAGGCAAATCAAGTATGCAATCAATCCATATCAAATATGATATCAAAATCAAGCATATCAAGTTCTACTAGTTCGACATAAGTAACTCATTGGGCAACATTATAGGACAATTTGTATACACCCTTTTTGCAACAACCGACTAACCCACCAAAGTGGGCACCATAAAAGGTCATTCAAGATATCGGGTAAAATTTCAAACTTTTTAGCTACTAGGGGAGTAAAAAATGAAAAGGTAGCTCCGGGATCAAGTAAAGCATATACATCAATAGATAAGACTTTCAACATATCGGTCACCACGTCCGGAGAAGTCTCTTGCTCACCTCTAGAGAAGAGAGAAGAAGCAATTCTTCATAGGAGCATCATTAGAACGACTTGCTTGGGCTTGAACACCACCCTTGTATTTCTCCTTCACATTAGGGAAATCCCTAACATTGTGGCCACTTTTACCACAACTAAAGCAATTATCTATTCCCCTAAGGGAATCACCATAATGCTTCTTTCCACACTTTCCACAAGTTGTCTTCTTGTTTGGTGAGCTACTATATCTACCCTATTGAGACTTCGGGTTAGACACCCTATCATCACGAGTTTTAGGGAACTTGGTGGGAACTTGACTTGAAAACCTCTTTTTGAACTTAGGCTTGTCTTAAATCTCAAGCCTACGCTTTGACGAACCACCTTCAAAAGATCTTGCCCTTATGGCATCTCTACTCTTTCTCTTATCCTTAGCCTCTTCCATTTGTTGAGATTGAACCATGAGACGATAAATGTTCACATTGTCATGTTGTATAGCCGAATGACGTTCCTCTTTCAAGTCAAATGACACCCCTGTCACATAGCGGTTCATTTTATCCCTAGGATCGGAAACCAAAGAAGCAGAATACTTTGAAAATTTAGTGAATTTCAAGGAGTATTCAAGTACACTCACACCTCCTTGGCGAAGGTTGATGAATTCAACCACTTTGGCTTCCCTCTTCTCCCAAGGAAAGAACCCATCAAGAAATGCCTTCTTGAAGATCCCTCAATTCACCGGTCCACCCCTTAGAGGCCTATTGTCCCTCCATTGGATGTACTAAGTTTGGGCCATATCTTTGAGTTGGTTTCACATTCGGAGAGAACAACCCGGATGCAACCGGCGTCGGCGTCCTCTCAGAGGACTTTTACAAGCCCTTAGCATTCGTCATAACATGTGATCAGTAAAATTGCAGAAAATCAAAAACTTTTACTTACTTATGTGAAGTCTATATACTTAGACTTCATACTTAACATTCATAATAACATACGATATTCTAAAACTTTTCTAACATATATAAAACCATTTAAAGAGTGTAAATATGAACTTAGCAAATATATATAGTCAATATGCCATATAGGCCTTAATACAAAAGAATCCAAAGAACATAAATTGAAATCGAATTCTTAACATCTAATAATGTCTTTATAAGCTAGAATATGAATGATAGCATCCCCGGACATGAGGACCTACCATGACTTGGAGAAAGTGTTCCAAGCTTCTTCAAATCGACCTCCTTAAACTTCAATGGCCGGAAGCTACAATTGTAGTAATATAAAGTAATGGGGTTAGTATGCCACATATACTAAGTATGGATTTATGCACATAACATTTAAGGACATGCATGAAAATTATCATTCATCATTCTCTTTAGAAAACATGCTAAGTCATATGAAAATCTTCAATGCATATACCATATAACATATACAAGTTAAGGATTCCATCAACTTAAAAACATGATCATAATAAAAGACATATCATCATAGAGTCATGTTAACATTCAATATTCAATGTATCATAGAACATAACACCCAAAACACTCACCAATGATCTCATCCCCAACATACAAGTGCAATGGTCATGTGGAACCCCATTACCCCACACAACCAAGTAGATAAGATAGGAGACCTTGAGTAAAGCTTTGCTTCATATAACTTGTAACATAAGTAGTCATCACTTCATATAACAATATAACCCAATAACGTATTCATCATAATTACCAACATCATATAAGAGTAACATCATGTATCATAAGCATCATACCTTTCATGTTATCATATTATATAAGAACAATCTCCTAGGAATTCCCTTAGAGTCAACTTGTGCAATGTCTAGGTAGAGTCCCATACCCCTACCTTTATTAAGTAGACTCTTCAAGTCACCCTAGTCAATGTTCATTTACTTGTCTTTCATTTTACATGAGGGAACATTCGCCTTAAGCGACATAGACCATGTGAGCTAAACATGGAATTCGGTGTCATAAAACCCCACACGGAAAGAAGGTGGTCTACCGGACAAAGTAGAACCTAACATGACATAGCTTACTAGGTGGATCCACTAGCTAGTATCCTATGGTGGAAACATAGTTCAAGAACTAGGAGATGTATTAGAGACCCATAGTTCCACATTACATGGCAGCCTTAATATCATGAGAATCATTGTGAACCTACCTTCCAACTAGGGAAGGGAAACCTCTCATATCTAGTTCATCGGTGCTTAGCTTAAGTCCTTTTCTTGAATAACCTTTAAATTTGTCTTTTATCATAAAATTTTCATAGGTCATAGGAGATGAACTCATTGTATAAACATGATCATGAGATCTTTAAGATTAGATGAGAATTTCCTTTCATCATAACCCTTCATATGTGAGATTAACATAACATAATCACCTTGTGTAAAGCATACAAGAGGATATCATAAACTTGCCATTTCGTATTCTTATCATGATCTCACAATTTACATGTTCGTAGCCCAACATATTCACATTGGAAAATCATACATACTTCCATAGCATAGCACCATGACTTATAGGCAAACATAAACTTTGTAGAGTAGTCACAACTTTAGAAGACTGACCTCTTTCTTCCAAGAACCTTAGTTCATCTTACAATATTCATAACCATACTTAGCGAAATACTCAATATCATAACCAAGAACAACTCTTCAAATAATATACAAGAGCAATGCATAATGTAGGGTAAGGGAAAGGGTCATTTAAGATTTCATTCAACTTAGTCCCAATCTCAACGTTTTCATATTATCAAGTAGTAGAACAACCATACGAAGACATCATTTAGATAAAAACATGATTCACACAAAATTCAAACATAACTAACCACATACTCATCAATTCGTGTGAAATCAACCATAGAAAACACTTACTTTTCATTGAAAATCATAAATCTAGGGTTAGGAATCAAATCCTTTTTGTAGAGTAAAAACCCTAGTATTTGAAGTTCTTGAAAACTTATCTTGAAAGGAGCTCTTGGGAAAAGGAATCGAAAGAGTGAAAAACCCATACCTTATAGATGAAGAATCCACCAAAATTGATTGGAAACACCTAAACCTTTGTCTTCTTCCTTAAGCTTTTCTTGATCTTCAATGGAATTTGGGAAAGAGAGCGTTCTTGAGAGAGATGAGAGAAAACTTGTTTTTAATATTATTTGGACATGAATAAGTGGTCTAAAACGGACCTAATATCCATATATAGTCGTCCTATGAATTACCCAAAAGACCCTCCACTTAAATGGGTCTTTTTAAGAAGTTAAATTACAAAAATTACGACTTTAATGATTACGGGAAGTAGTTGCGCATTGCGGGGCCAGATCCCGTCATTTTTATTAAATTGTGAGTTGAGGCAGTGAGGTGCATGTCACCCTCGCGTCGAGAGGCTGCCTCTCAAATCTTGAGGCAGTGAACTGCGTGTCATGCTCGCGTCGCATGCTTTGCATCCAGTTCTGCATGCTCGCTGGCTGCCACACAGCCTGCCCACCCATGTTTGGGTCCTCCCCAAGGACCCTTCGGGTGGTCCTTGGGGTGTCGTTACGAGACGTTTGTACCCTTTGTACTACATACTACCTATATAAGGTCTCTTTACAAGTTTTGGACTCTATTTGACACCTCTAAACATTCACCAAACACAGGTACGTCAACTTAGTTTGAATTACCTAGTTTCCGGACGTCAAGACCTTTCTTAGTCCTTTTGTCTCTAACCTTTTCCAAATGAGTTTATTTTATGAATATAGGTCTGGAAACATAAAAATTATTTAATAGATTAAGCTCTATTCTAAGTCATGACATTTCCGGAGTGTTATTGTTGGTAAGTGACAGACTCGGACTTCTCACTAGTAGTCAACCCCATAGCATCAAGGATCTTGTAGATTTCATCAATGAACTCTTGCGGGTCTTCTTCAACCTTGTACACATATAAAGTAGGAGGATTCATTCTGGTAAAATCCCACAAACAGAAGGCCATGGTGCCAACATGTTGGTTTGCTCGGCGTACAACCTCCCTATTAACTTGGGCCATCATGGCTTGGGCTTCAGTAGTGCCAGCTTGGTCTTGTGAAGTAATAGTTTGGTCTATTTGAAAAGGGCAGCCCTTATGTCACCATCGTGAAAGCAGTAGGATTGACCGGAGCTTGGTCATCATTAGCATCTTCTTCAAGAGGAGGGACATGATCACCACGGGGCGGAATTCCCGCGTTGGAAATATCTTTCTCAAGTCTTCGTGCCGCGTTCCTTCGAGTATTCATTGCCTATAACAAAAATACAAGGTTTAGGTGAAACAACATAATAAGTATACTCTAGAGGCACGATATTGGATTTCCAAGAAAGTGAGAGTTTCCTAAGCATCATATAGGTTCCTATCCATAAGTGTGGCGCGATTCACAATTATGACTATGAATCTACATAGACGTGGTTGAGAGAGAAATCGACTCAAAGATATTAAACCTCATGCTCTGATATCAAGTTTTTCACATCCACGAAGCACCCCCTAGACGTAGTCGGCGTCATCGTCCCCTTTGAGGACTATGACTAGCTTATTAGCTTACATCATTACATTCATATGTCAAAATGAGGAAAAATTTAAAAGTTTTCATTACTTCTACATTAAGGTTTACATAGACCTCTAGATACACATAATATATTCATATCGAGTATACATAGACCCTTCAAATAGGAATATTACTTAGTCTTCTACTTTTACTTCTCGTAAGTATGTATAAGATATAACATAGTCTCAAATTTATGTCTCATCTCATAACCATATAACAAGATTATAACAATTTGTGCCTAGCCCATACATCAATGTAATACAGACACATATAGGATATACAATTCGTACTCAAGTGAAAAAGGAAATAACATAAGAATCTTAAAAACTAAAACAACTCCATAGGCTTGATATTGGCATTGCCCTCGGAAAGTGAGGACCTACCCAACTTGGATGAATAAGAATTCCAACCCTTCATTCAATGTCGTCTAAAAGCCCTTCAACGACCGGAACATAAAATGTTGGGGAAAAAGGAGAAAATGGGGTTAGTACACCACTTGTACTAAGTATGAGACCACATGCACACATATTATCAAATTATTCCATAAAGGGACCTTTCATGAAAACATGCTATTTACCTTTAGAAATCCTTATGCACATTGAAGAAGATCATACCAATCAACAAGACATATTCATTAATTCTAAAGCATTTTCATCAAAAGACCAACAATATTAAGTCTAGTCAAGTCAACATGCATATCACATAATTGGATACATAGTCAAAGCAACTCTATCATCAAGTTATAGTAGTAACAAGCATAGACAAGAGTTCATTTCAACATCATCAAAGCAACACAATCACCCATGAACCCTCATTAAGTCAAAAAGTGCAATGACCAAACAAATCCCCATAACCTTACTCAATGAAGTAAACCAACAAGAACCATGACTAATATCCAACTTCACATAGCATATCATTTAAGAATACATATCATCATACTTTAATAATAGAGACCAAATACATTGTCATAGTAGCAACCAACATCAAATAATGCAATTTACATGTAAGATCATCATATTATCACCATTCACATTTATAAGAATGTACATACATAAAAATAACCTCTTAAGACTTCCCTCAAGGCTAACTAGTGCAATGGTTAGGTAGAGTCGCATACCTCTAACTAAACTAAGCTTAACCCTTTAGGTCATCCTAGTTAGAGTTCATTCATAAATTCATTTTAACTTTTGGGAACATCTTACCTTAACTGACATAGACCACATGAGCTAATGAGGAATTCGGTGTCATGGAACCCTACACCGAAGAAAGGTATACTACTTTCCAAGGTAGTACCAAAACATTAACATAGCAACTACGTGGAACCAATAGCAAGCTAGTATTCCTATGGGGTAAACATTGTTCAAGAACTAGGACATATAGTTGGGACCCTCTTTATGCTATATGCATTATAGTCTCTAATCTCAAGAGTACATTAGTGATCCTACCTTACCTATGTGGGAAGGGACACTCCTCTCTCTAGTTCACTCGGTGCTAAGCTAGTGTCCCATTTTGAAATGTCTTTAAGGATTTATTAACAATCATAGCATAGTTTAGGTCATAGGGTCTATCCCTTGTATAATAATTATCATCATAGATCAATTAGAATTGAATGAGTAGATTCCTTTCATTACAATTCATACAAGTGAGGTTAGCACATTTATATATCACATAATAATAAGGCGTATTGGTTAATCATCACCATCCTTATAACATTTACATCTTATACAACACCTCACAACCCATAGTCAAGACATTTCAATTCAACATCATAGCAATCCTATCAATTTCTTTTACAAGACATACTCCAATATAACATCATGACTTAATCACAATTAACCATAATTGAAGTAAAAAATAGGGATCACAAGACTTACCAAGTATCCTTCATAATCCATCATCAAGGTCTTACCATCAACCCTTAGCTCAACCATTTCAAGTATAGTATAATCACACATGAATACCAAACATGATAACAAAATCAATTGAACCACTATATTACCATTCATCACTAGTTCATAGCTTAAGATAAGATATTTAGGTCAATTCACAACATACTTCATAACCTAGATCAACTTCTCAAGAACTAGCATGATAGGACTATAATTCATCCTAATATAGTCTTGATTGATACAACAACATCATAGGATAGTAATTCAACCAATAACCAATTCAATTGAACCAATATAACACAATTCATTTGAAGATCCCAACTTAGGGTTAAGGGGAAAATGTCATCTTCTACAAACTAGACCAATCCATCAAGAAATAACATAATTAAGTTATAATACATGATAATATATTCATATCCAAAATAAATCATAAACAATTTAATACAGAACATCAATTTTGTATTTGATGAAAACCCACTTGAAAACTGAAATCAATTTGATGGAACCCTTTGAGGAAAGAGGTGTGAAAGGTGAAAGGAATTTCATACCTTACTAATTGATGAATATTAATGGAGAAATTCAATTCTTTTCAGCCCTTGAACCCACCTCTATCTTGGTCTTCAATGGATTTCTTCAACTAGAGAGAGAAAGAAGAGAGAAGAAGAGAGTTTGGATTTGTGAATTAGGAGAGCTTAGGTTAGTCTAATTAGCTTAGGGGATTTATATAGGTGGTTAAATAACATAATTAGACATCCCCTAACAACTAATTAACGTCCTAACTAAGCCAACTAATTAATTGAATTAATTAAAAATGTGCTGAAAAACACGGACCTCACAAACGACACCACGATCGACGGATCGTGCATCCAACGACGGTCATTGTGCACCTCCTTGCTGCACATCCGTTCATGAGTTCATAGACTATGCAAAATGAACCTTTTTCCAACATGACTAAGTGTCCATCGACGCCCCCTCGATTGGACCATGACTCGTCAGTGGCCTCCGTTGTGGAAACTGTCTCTTGACAACATTTTGCCACTTTTTGCAAGGGTCCTCCTCTAGGGCCCTTGGTTGGTCATTGGAGAGTCGTTCCTCGAAGTTTCGACTGTGAACTAACTCTAATATGAGTTAGACACCCTTCCACAAAATATAATCATTTTCCGACTCTTAATAGCTAGTCAAATAGGCTAAGGCACGCTAGTATCTCATTGAACTGGTTTCCGAACGTCATGGACGTTCCTTGACATTTTAGTTTCTAGACTTCCTAAATGACTTATATTCATTAAATAAGACCTCAAAACAGTGTCTAATCCTTTTGACACTTATTTTAGTCTCTAAAACACGTCTTAGATTTTAGAAGTGTTACACCAATTCAATACCATAAATCCCTTACACATGGCCATGAACATCAATTCAATACAAAAACCATAATATTCAATGAATATAGGTCAATTCAATATAGATTTACCAATATAATACAACCTATACATCAACTTTGATACAATTATTACATTATTCAATAGCCCATAGAAAACTACACTAGAATTCATAAGAATTAGTCAATATCAAGTCAACAATAAAGTACACAAAATCTAGGGTTCATGAATTTACATGGGTTCATAGTTTAATTGAGATAAAATCCTCTATTAAAAACAATTTAATCAATACATAATGATTCAAAATCTTTAATCCAAGAACTCATGGATAGATCATAAAATTGGACAAGTTCATCTTTGATAACTATAGAAATCTCTTTGAATTTTCAGCTCCTTGATGAATAAAGTTTCAAGGATAAAGAACCATACCCAAGTGATGTTAATCCACCAATTTGATGATGAATTATCACTCAAATCTCCAATCCAAGATCTTCCTTGAGTTTTGGCTTCAATGGAGTTCTAGAGAATTTCTTAGAGAATTTGGGTTTTGATTTTTGAAGAATAAATTCTCCCAAGTGTTTAAGGCTTATAAAATGTTTAAAATACCCAAAGTACCCTTATGTAACCTCCCTTTTCATTAATGGGATGTGGGGTGAATATACCAATTCACTCCTAGACATTACTGTGAACTGCGAAATTGACAGCACCATCGACGACTGGCCAGTCGACGGACTGTCCTGGCTGTCTGTCGATGAGTTCAGAGCCTTGAACTGGGAGATCAGGATCCCACGCCTATGTCCTAACAAACAATTCCCATCAACGGCGCGTCGACTTGCCAACGAGCCATCTACTGGCTCCGTCGTTTAGGGCTGTCTTGGGCAGTCTTGGCTTAAGGAAAGGGTCCTTCCTCAAGGACCCTTCGTTATTCCTTGGGGACTTTTTCCTGGACGTTTCCAAACAAAATATGATTGTATACGAGTTTAGGACCTCTCACATTAATTTCACCAAAACGAACATGTAAAACTCAACGAAACATGGTTAGACACACAAGGTAATTTCAAGGCAAACCTTTCGAACGTCATGGACGTTCTTGGACATTGGACGTCCAAACATCCTGAAACTTAACACACTGCCTTTAAACACTATAATAACTCATATAAGTCCCTCATTAACTCATGAAACACCCATATAGTCACATAACCACACATGAGGCACAAAGGTCACTTAGTCGTCGAACATCTTAGTCGTCCCCTGACGTTTGACTTCCAATACACCTAAACTCATAGACAACGCCTCAATACGACATTATACACCATTTTAGGACATTAGAACTTTATGAAAACCACGTTAGGCTCTAGTTTCATCTAATTCATTTTCGAGGTATTACAATCTCCCCCATTTGTACAACATTCGTCCTCGAATGACACTCGCCACTCTACGAACACTTCCAAGAATAGAGATTCAGTTATCCACTCTCAACAATACCACATAAGACCTTATACAATACAAACATATAGAAGAAACATCAATTTCACATAATAAAGAGATTCACAACACAATAAGAAACTAGAATAAATTCTAAAACTCATCATGCTATAAAACTCACATCCTTCATTTCAAATAGTAAAATCTCCTTTTATATTCATTATTATGCTAATATACATTAGTTTTAACCACATTAGAACAATTTTCAACCAAAGAATGAATTAGTCAATTTTGCAAAATCTTCATAGTGAACTGGCAGCTTTACAGTGAACTATGCCATAATTTTCAAAAATACATCTTATAGGCAATTGATGATACAAACATGCTAATATGCAAGATAAAACAATATAAACATATTTTTCAACATAATCATAACTTCATAGGATGCACAATTCAAGGAATCAATGAAATTCAATTCCAACAAAACTCCTGAACACAATGCACATTCAACATGCTTCTATGACCATCTAGCCCATCTATTAGCCATACGCCCCCACTTACAAGGAACTCATAACTTAAAAAAAGAATACTAGAACTTATCATCATCCTCATCATCATACGACTTTGATCCTCTTGCCCGGAGTTCATAGAAACGAGCCTTAGCCTTTGGAATTTCATCTTTAGGAACATTAGGAGCCACTTGCTTACTCTCTTTTCCTCTAGAAGCAATATTAGGGAAATCATTCACCTTGCGTACATCTTTACCACAATAAAAGCAATTACCGCTACCAATTAGACACTCCCCATAATGCTTCTTTCCACAAGTAGCACAAGTAGGCTTACCACCTTGAGAACCACTACCCTTCTCAAATTTGACCTTAGGAGAACTAGTTCCATCTTGAGTTTGATCCCTCTTCTTCAACCTAGGTTGACTTTGTGTCACAATCGGGGGGCTCCCCCTAGAAGTAAAACGGCGTACTTGACCTCTCGGAGGTCTTATACAAGCCCATAGTTATCATTCATCGCATTGGCATAGTAAATTTAGCGGAAAATTTAAAACTTTTCATAGCATATCATATGCTAGAAACTTCAACTCATATATGTAAACATAAGCCATAATACATTTATAGACCTTAAGTCTCTTTGACATCTTAAACTCAATAACTTTAGAGTACATTAGGGACACGGCCCATAAGACACATTACATGACTATACAATATTGAAAGACATTACAGTAAAGACATAAGTAGGAGATCCTTGAACTTTAAGGATTCCTTTCATTGAGCTTGGGAATCATCTAGCAAGCTCTTCACCATTCAAAACATCCTTTAAGCATCCATAACCTACACTTTGTGTAAAAAGTATAGAAGAATGGAGTTAACACAAGAATGTACTAAGTATGGCAACCATGCAAAAACATGCATTTAAAAGGAACATTTTCTTGAAATCATACTTCATGCTTTTTGAGTAAATCTTTATAAAATACTTTAAGCAATAGCATTTATATCATTCGTATACTACATATTAACATATTCAAAGGCCAAACATCACATAAGATCACACTTATAATTTATTGTATCCTTAAGGAACATTACAGTAAGCCCTTTTTCCCTTAACAATGAACCATCTTCTCCTTTGTTCATTAACTTCCCAAGTAACCCTTTTGTGATACTTGGTGCAATGCATCATCTTAAGGCCACAAGGAAACGTACATATCATCTACACAAGACAACACATACAATCATAGAAGTATAGTACAACATATACACATTTAAGACAAACTATAAAGAACATTACAGTGAACTCTTAATCATTATGCACATATACTTATTTTACTTCACTTGATACCGTATAAGACCTTACTCATAATTCCAATCTTAATCTACTTGTGCAATGTACATGTGAAGCCCCATAACCTTACATAAACTTTGTAGACCTATCATGAGAACACAAGACTTACCACTTCATACATCAACATCACAAATAAAGCAAACTTCATTCATGTCAATACAAGACCTTCATCATATAGTCATATAGACCAACATAGTGCACATAAGGATAAGATCACATCATATATATTCATACCATGCACATCTTCATAACAAATATACAATTACTACTAAGCCATGCATATGGACATAAACATAATCATATACATTAGGTCACCTTCCTAAGACTTTCTAAGGAGTTACTTGTGCAATGTCTAGATGGGTTCATTACTTCAACCTATCCTAAGTAACTTACCTTAATTCCTCCTAGTTAGGATCCTATTCATTTACTTCCATTGTCCATTTAACATTAGGGAAACCATAGCATTAACCGACATAGACCATGTGATGCTAAACATGGAATCCGGTGTCATCAAAACCTTACACCGATGGAATGTGGTCTACCGGACAAGGTGGAACCCATTATAAACATAGCTTTCTAGGTGGATCCACTAGCTAGTATCCTATGGTGTCAACATAGTTCAAGAACTAAGAGGTAGATATCCATATTCATACCATGTGGTAATCGGGCCGCTCCTCTTGGGAATCCCTTAGATGACATATCCCATAAGCAAGGGAGTTAACATCTCATGGGCAACTTTAGGATGAATCTTTCCTTTTATGGACAAGTCATCACCTCCCATTGTCAAGTTCACTCGGTGCTAAGCTAAGTCCCTTTTATTGAAAAGCCTTTATTACATTTATTTGTAAAACATAGACTTAGAATATTCCTTCCTCATATGCTCATAGCATATTCAAGCATCTATCTAGTTATAATATTCTTGGCCACACCTTTCAAGGCCCCTCTATTAACTAGATCATCTTTCATGTGTGTGTGTATACATATACGTGAGCAAACCCTTCACATAACACATTAAGACCACACATGACCATACATTCATATTCATGCATATAGAAACCAAACCTAGGAACTACCCTATCAAATTACACATGTGCAATTCATAGACAAGGTCCAATACCCTTGCCCATACTAGTACACCTATCAAGTCATCCTAGTAAGGAAATACATAACATACTTTACATACATATACTTTACATGCATAGTAGTAGACACTAGTGAATATGAGAACAACCTTTCATTTAGACACTATGAACATTTACTACATTTAAAGCATGCATGAAGTGTGAGTGTTTGTACATTGGTCACATGATCACATAATGGCTATCAACAACTCAATGAGGCAGCCACCCTCTTAGACCACATTACCCCTTTCAAACATAGACCACATAACTCACAATAGCATAGGAGGGAAGTTAACTTCATAGAATACTTTAAGACTCCTAGCATTAACTATTCACACATTCACATAGGGGTACATGGGTAGGGATCATAAACCATTATCACCTAAGACATGGCAGCACCTACACATGATATTACACAACCCTTCACATGCTCATAACAATGGTGACATAACCTAGATTCACAACTCAAATAGAAGACTAGACACAAGTTACACATAAAGAGATAATCATAACCACTTCTTCATATATTCATCAAATTGACTTCAAAGACATGGTCAACATATATATAATGACATAAAGTAAACACCGCCACCATAAGTGTACCATACCACACAATGCCACTTACGGCTTCATCAACATTATTATAGAGGAGTAGAGAAGTAGAAGAGTAGAACAATTCTTACCAACCCTTTTGCATTTGGTCATCATTGACCTTTACTACTCTTTCATAAATATTTAAAGTATAAGGCAGTATCTAAGACATAATAATCATATACGAAGTCATGCATAAGCTACTACAAGTCCATACTACAAACTAGCACAACACCTTAGCATACTAGAAGGTAGAAGAACATAGACCATTAGCCAGTTTCATTACATAGATTATATATAATATTTCAACAATAATATCACTCTAAGGCAGTATCTAATCATACATTTCATCATAAAGAAATCATGCTTAAAGCACTTCAAGATCAAGCTACAACATAGGCATTAGACTTGTCAATTTTGCTAGAGTATAAAGACGGAATTAACAAACACTATTGATTCTCTAAGAACTTAATAATCAATCATATTTTAACAATAATGTACATGCTAGGCAGCAGCTAGATAGATCACTACATCAAAGAAATCATGCTTCATCTATCCACAATTCAATATATCATCATATATATAGTATTATCAATCGATAGGCTAGAAGAGACTAGATCAATTCACATAAGACATCTTTAATTCAATAATACAAGATTCATATTAATAATTCAAATATGATATTAACCTATAACAGTAGATACAACCAACTTAACATGATCGAAATCCACGTTAATTCGCTTAAAAACTAATGTTACAGTGAACTATGGAAACTAGGCTAAACATGCTCAAATGTTCATACATTGGTCCTCATGGATCCTTCAACATCAATAATAAATAAATTCATTTTAACAAAAGTATATACAATCATTTCAACGTAATATAATCATAATTCAATCGATAGCAATTCAAGATCACAAAGCCCATTCAAGGCTAAAACGTTTGAGTGAAGGAGCATGGGTTCATCATGAAATTGGAGTAAAATTCATGTTAAAAAGACTTTATTAACTTCAATTAATCATGATTCCATCGTTCAAAACCTTTTTAGAAAGAACCCATGGCAGATTGAAGAAGGAGTGGTTTGATCATAATTTTCTTCTTTGAAATCTTTGAGAATGGCTCTCTAGATGAAAAGATAACTAGAGATTAAGATCACCATTCCTTTATATACATGAATACCTCTAAAACTTGATGAATTACCCATAGAAATCTGAGCTCAAGGTAGTTCTTGAGCTTCACCAACAATGGTGGTTTTAGACAGAACATTTTTGGATGGTAAGCTTCAATCGTGTGAGGGGATTTGAGAATAGGGTGATCACGTTTTTGATGACTTATATACACCCAAAAGTAGATAAGTAAACCTATTATAGTCAGGTTAGAACGTGGGGTGAATTTCCCATTCACCCCTTTAATTAAAAGGATGCAGCCTGCAACTTACAGTGCACCAACGACGGAGGCAATGACAGGGCGTCGTCCTCACAACGGACTGTGCCTAGCTTCAGTCGACTGGTACTTTGACAAATTCATGGATTGAGACCTGACCAAGGCCAGTTCCAGTCGACGAGACCTGGCCAACGGGCCGTTGGTAGACCAACGAGCCGTCGTTTGGTCCGTCAATGGACACTGCCTAGGTGTCTTCGACCAGTCTTGGGTCCTTCTTTTAGGGCCTCTTGTGGGGCCCTTTAGAATTTGTACCCGGACGTTTCCAATGTGATTATAAACCTTAACCAGTTATATACCTTATACATATATTTCATCCAAAACAAACACTTACAAGACGTCCAAACAGGCCAAGCCCCATCGTGACACACGTTGAACGTTTTAAGGGCTATCTTTTGAACGCCTTGGACGTTCTTGGTCGTTTGACCTCCAAACTTCTCGAAACTTCATATAACAAAATTAAACATCATTTTAAACCATTTTAAAACTTATTAGTATCATTTCATACAAATTTAAGCATGCATAGACACATGAGTCACATGAGCGACTAGTCGTCGAACGTCTTGGTCGTCCCATGACGTTCGACTTCCAAATCACTTCAAACTTTGCACACTGCCTATAAACCATATAATAAGACATTTAGGACCTTAGAACTTTAAGAGAAACATGTTAGGCTCTAGACACCTTATCTCATTTTGGGGTCTTACAATATCCCCCACTTGGGAACATTCGTCCTCGAATGACACTTAGGACACTTTAATTACAACAAGGATTTCAATGCATATTAGAGAAGTTCATATAAATCATAACATCATCACATAGAAGTTAATGTACCATACTTTACAAGTAATAAAACTTCACATCATTTAGCATTTAATGTACACAAGCAAGCAAAAATTTAAATTCACTCACTCTTTAATACATCAAACACAAAGGCTCTTTTCATGTTCATAGGAGAACATCCTTCTCCCAATCATAACATGGTCATTACACCTTAATTCATTAAGAGATAATCTTGAAGGACCACATATAGGAAGATCACAACATATACTCAAAGTTACTTAAGCACTCATGCATTAATCTTGAAGGACCACATATAGGCAGATCACAACATATACTCAAAGTTACTTAAGCACTCATACTTCAATGCACATAGTCTTGAGTGAATTGAATCACAAAGATCTTTATTCGTTAGACCTAGTGCCATGAAGGTCATAATCGACCATACCATGCTTAGTGGTGTCCATGGAGGTATATCCTTCTCCTCAACATACTTACATGTATCATGAGTTCACACCTAAGCAAAGTACAAGGTCAATTTACTCTAAAAATGAGAAATTCTCAACTTTTAAACAAAGGCATTATCATGTCTTCTTCCTAGTGAAGTCTAAATGGTAAGTCACACCAAGTACATCACAACAAATAGGAAGAAATTTCATAAAATGTCAATTTCTAACATAGCACTAGCCTTTACAGTAAGCCTCATTTGGGAAAAACAATACAAATTGTAGGCACACACATGAACACTTAGCTAAACATGCTTTCATTATTCAAAAGTGAGCCTACAATCATGCTTCCCAGACAATAAAAGTTACATAATTTTTGAGAGACTCCACATATTTCATTTTAAAGCTACTCTACTTTTCATTATAAGGCTAAACCTTACATATCACAAGTGACTAAAACCAAGTTTCTTATCTTATCTCATGAAGTCAAATGTACCATTAGCATGTTAGGATGTACAATACTCATGAGAAAACATGTATTTAATGAAAATTTACATTCATGCACTTTGGAATCTTAAAAATACCCTTAAGGTAATGTCAATCAATACATACCAAAAATATCAAGTTCATGACATTCATACTTTATGCAAGACTATATTCATGAACGAGCTTACTAAGAATTCATTAGATTCTAGTTCAAGTAAAAATAGAAGTACAAGGTAGAAAATATCTACAACCTTACCATTTCATCACCATCCCCCACTCAGGGTAAACCCAATTAAGAGAAACTTAACCCATCTTAAAAGGATCTTAACTTAACAAGCTTCATTTTTCATCACTTAAAAGCGATTACAACTTTAGAAGGATTTACAGTAAGTTAACATAGGAACACCAAGGTACTCTAAGCCTTATAACCAAGACAATTCATCCACAATTATCAAGTTAGGTCATCTCATTCAATCACATAAGGTGTTCATGCAATACAATAGACACCAAGGTCATATCTCATTAAGGGAAAACAATATGGAGACTCACAACACAATAAGAAGTTAGAAACAAATCTACGACTCATCATGTCATAAGACTCTCATTCTTTATTCCAAATAGAAAAACTCCTTTTTACATTCATTATCATGTCCATATACATCAACTTTATACACATTTCAACAACATCAAATCAAAGAAGTATTTAGATGATTTTCCAAAAATGTTACAGTAAACTGCCTATCATTACAGTGAACATGCTTCCAAATTCAAAAAATGCAACATTTAGGCAATTGTTAGGAAAATCA
Source organism: Solanum lycopersicoides (assembly GCA_022817965.1). Lineage (NCBI taxonomy): Eukaryota > Viridiplantae > Streptophyta > Magnoliopsida > Solanales > Solanaceae > Solanum > Solanum lycopersicoides. Next base: position 48,560 of record JAJJBR010002411.1, read on the forward strand.
TGACAATATGAGATACCAAAACTTTACCAAGACAAGCATACTCTCATCACACCTAAGATCAAGTCTATACAAAGAACTCCAATCCATACTAGGCAACTTATCAAGGACCACATGTATATAAAAGGAAACATTGAACACCTTTAAGTACATAATCTTAGGGTAGCATGCTTTCATAGATGGTCACTAAGCATTTCAAGCTCAAATCATAACATAAGGCTACAATCATGCAACACAATATAGTAACACATTATTTCAAAAGAAACTCATGTCAACCCTAATAACTTCTAATCATGCTTTAACTATATCATGCCATGCATTCCTCAACATAACATGCTATTTCACTTAAGTCTCATACATAACCATAATTGGGAACATATCGTCAAAAAAATTTCAAAAATTCACCTTCACACAACTCATTCAACCATAAAACCAAGATAAGCATTAACTCACCTTTTTCTCCCTCAAGCATTGAACAATCTCATCCAAGCAATCACATCTAAAAGACCACTGGACAAGAAAATATAAGAGAGAGACCTTATAGAGTTAAGTTCTATGGCACGTCATTAGAATTATGAAGAAGGGAAACTCTATCGTCCTATAGCCTCTCGTACCATTTGATGTGTCGTGACTCACCACCAATGCTACGAGACTCTACTAGACGTGGCAATATGAGACTCTTAGAACCTAAGACCACTTTATAAACCTGATGCTTTGATACCACGTTTGTCACAACCGGGGGGCACCCCCTAGAAGTAACACGACGTACTTGACCTCTCGGAGATCTTATACAAGCCCATAGTTATCATTCATCGCATTGGCATATTAAATTTAACGGAAAAATTAAAACTTTTCATAGCACATCATACTTCAACTCATATATGTGTAAAACATAAGCCATAATACATTTATAGACCTTAAGTCTCTTTGACATCTTAAACTCAATAACTTTAGAGTACATTAGGGACACGGACCATAAGACACATTACATGACTATACAATATTGAAAGACTTTACAGTGAAGACATAAGTTGGAGATCCTTGAACTTTATGGATTCCTTTCATTGAGCTTGAGAATCATCTAGCCAGCTCTTCACCATTCAAAATATCCTTTAATAATCCATAACCTACACTTTGTGTAAAAAGTATAGAAGAATGGAGTTAGCACAAGAATGTACTAAGTATGGCAACCATGCAAAAATATGCATTTAAAAGGGACATTTTCTTGAAATCATACTTCATGCTTTTTGAGTAAATCTTTATAAAAACCTTTAAGCAATAGCATTTATATCATTCATATACTACATATAAACATATTCAAACGCCAAACATCACATAAGATCACACTTAGAATTTATTGTATCCTTAAGGCACATTACAGTAAGCCCTTTTTCCCTTAACAATGAACCATCTTCTCCTTTGTTCATTAACTTCCCAAGTAACCCTTTTGTGATACTTGGTGCAATGAATCATCTTAAGGAAACAAGAAAACGTACATATCATCTACACAAGACAACACATACCATCATAGAAGTATAGTACAACATATACACATTTAAGCCAAACTACAAAGAACATTACAGTGAACTCTTAATCATTATGCACATATACTTATTTTACTTCACATGATACCTTATAAGACCTTACTCATAATCCCAATCTTAATCCACTAGTGCAATGTACATGTGAAGCCCCATAACCTCACATATACTTAATAGACCCATCATGAGACCACAAGCCTTACCACTTCATACATCAACATCACAAGTAAAGCCAACTTCATTCATGTCAATACAAGACCTTCATCATATAGTCATATAGACCAACATAGTGCACATAAGGATAAGATCACATCATATAGATTCATACCATACACATCTTCATAACAAATATACAATTACTACTAAGCCATGTATATGGACATAAACATAATCATATACATTAGGTCACCTTCCTAAGACTTCCTAAGGAGTCATTTGTGCAATGTTTAGATGGGTTCATTACTTCCACCTATCCTAAGTAACTTACCTTAAGTCCTCCTAGTTAGGATCCTATTAATTTACTTCCATTGTCCATTTAACCTTTAGGGAAACCATAGCATTAACCGACATAGACCATGTGATGCTAAACATGGAATCCGGTATCATCAAAACCTTACACCGATGGAAGGTGGTCTACCGGCCAAGGTAGTACCCATTATAAGCATAGCTTTCTAGGTGGATCTACTAGCTAGTATCCTATGGTGGCAACATAGTTCAAGAAGTAAGAGGTAGATATCCCTATTCATACCATTTGGTAATTTGGCCGCTCCTCATGGGAATCCCTTAGATGACATATCCCATAAGCAAGGGAGTTAACATCTCATGGGCAACTTTAGGATGAATCTTTACTTTTATGGACAAGTCATCACCTCCCATTGTCAAATTCACTCGGTGCTAAGCTAAGTTCCCTTATATTTAAAATCCTTTATTACATTTATTTGTAAAACATAGACTTAGAATATTCCTTCCTCATATGCTCATAGCATATTAAAGCATCTATCTAGTTTTAGAGTATTCTTGGCCACACCTTTCAAGGCCCCTCTATTAACTAGATCATCTTTCATGTGTGTGTGTGTACATATACATGAGCAAACCCTTCACATAACACATTAAGAACACACATGACCATACATTCATATTCATGCATATAGAAACCAAACCTAGGAATTAACCTATCAAAGTACACATGTGCAATTCATAGACAAGGTCTCATACCCTTGCCCATACTAGTACACCTATCAAGTCATCCTAGTAAGGAAATACATAACATACTTTACATGCATAGTAGTAGACACTAGTGAATATGAGAACAATCTTTCATTTAGACACTATGAACATTTACTACATTTAAAGCATGCATGAAGTGTGAGTGTGTGTACATTGGTCACATGATCACATAATGGCTATCAATAACTCATTGAGGCAGCCACCCTCTTAAACCACATTACCCCTTTCAAATATAGACCACATAACTCACAATAGCATATGAGGCAAGTTAACTTCATAGAATACTTTAAGACTCCTAGCATTATCTATTCACACATTCACATAGGGGTACATGGGTAGGGATCATAAACCATTATCTCCTAAGACATGGCATAACCTACACATGATATTACACAACCCTTCACATGCTCATAACAATGGTGACATAACCTAGATTCACAACCCAAATAGAAGACTAGGCACAAGTTACACATAAAGAGATAATCATAACCACTTCTTCATATATTCATAAAATTGACTTAAAAGACATGGTCAACATATATATAATTACATAAAGTAAACACCGCCACTATAAGTGGACCATACCACACAATGCCACTCACTGCTTCATCAACATTATTATAGGGAGTAGAGAAGTAGAAGAGTAGAACAATTCTTACCAACCCTTTTGCATTTGGTCATCATTGACATTTACTACTCTTTCATCAATATTTAAAGTATAATACAGTATCTAAGACATAATAATCATATACGAAGTCATGCATAAGCTACTACAAGTCCATACTACAAACTAGCACAACACCTTAGCATACTAGAAGGTAGAAGAACATAGACCATTAGCCAGTTTCATTACATGGATTATCTATAATATTTCAACAATAATATCACTCTAAGGCAGTATATAATCATACATTTAATCATAAAGAAATCATGCTTAAAGCACTTCAAGATCAAGCTACAACATAGGCATTAGACTTGTCAATTTCGCTAGAGTATATAGAGGGAATTAACCAACACTATTGATTCTCTAAGACCTTGATCATCAATAATATATTAACAATAATGTACATGCTAGGAAGCAGCTGTATATATCACTACATCAAAGGAATCATGCTTCATCTATCCACAATTCAAGATATCATCATATATATAGTATTATCAATCGATAGGCTAGAAGAGACTAGATCAATTCACATAAGCCATCTTTACTTCAATAACACAAGATTCATGTTCATAATTCAAACATGATATTAACCTAGAGCAGTAGATACAACCAACTTAACATGATCGAAATCCACGTTAATTCGTTTAAAAACCAATGTTACAGTGAACTATGGAAACTAGGATAAACATGCTCAAAGCTTCATACATTGATCCTCATGGATCCTTCAACATCAATTCAACATAAATTCATGTAAATAATAGTATATACAATCACTTCAACATAATAGAATCATAATTCAATCGATAGCAATTCAAGATCACAAAGCCCATGCAAGGCTAAAACGTTTGAGTGAAGGAGCATGGGTTCATCATGCAATTGGAGTAAAATTCACGTTAAAACCACTGTATTAACTTAAATTAATCATTATTCAATCGTTCAAAACCTTTTTAGAAAGAACCCATGGCAGATTGAAGAAGACATGTTTGATCATAATTTTCTTCTTTGAAATCTTTGAGAATGGCTCTCTAGATAAAAATAACTAGAGATGAATATCACCATACCTTTATCTACATGAATACCTCTAAAACTTGATAAATCGCCCATAGAAATCTGAGCTCCAAGCAGTTCTTGAGCTTCACCAACAATGGTGGTTTTAGAGAGAACATTTTTGGAGGGAAGGCTCAATCGTGTGAGGGATTTGAAAATAGGGTGATCACGTTTTGATGAATTATATACACCCAAAAGTAGATAAATAAACCTATTATAGTCATTAGGACGTGGGTGACTTTACCATTCACCCCTTTAATTAAAAGACGCAGCCTGCAACTACAGTGCACAACGACGGAGCTATGACAGGCGTCGTCCTCAGAACGGACCTGCCTAGCTTCCGTAGACTGGGACTTAGCCAAATCTTAACTTTGACCTGACCAAGGCAAGTCCAGTCATGATACCTGCCAATGGGCTGATAGACCAACGAGCCTTCGTTTGGTCCGTCAATGGACACTCCCAGACAGTGTCTTGACCAGCCTTGCCTTCTTTTGGACTCTGGTGGCCCTTTAGAAGTCGGACCGCGATGTTTCCAATTTTATTATAGACCTTCTACATAAATTTCATCCAAAACAAACACCTACAAGACGTCCAAACAGGCCAAACCCCATCATGACACACGTTGAAACGTCTTAAGAGCTATCTTTTGAACGCCTTGCAGTTCTTGGTCGTTTGACCTCCAAACTTCTCGAAACTTCATATAAAAACATTAAACATCATTTTAAACAATTTTAAAACTATTATGCTAATTTCAACAAATTTAAGCATGCTAGACACATGAGCACACAAGCGACTAGTCGTCGAACGTCTTGGTATCCCTTGACGTTCGACTTCCAAATCACTTCAAACTTTGAACACTGACTATAAACCATATAATAATACATTTACGACCCATAACTTTAAGAAAAACATGTTAGTCTCTAGACACCTTATCTCATTTTGGGGTCTACTGTTTGATCACTTGAACCACTCCTGTTCAAGTTTATAGCAATCCTACCATGTTTAGACTCCTCAGTAGATTGAGCATACCCATGAGTATAGATATGGTCATATAATCATGTAGCATGGTTGTACGACATTCTTCTCTCACTAAGTCGCGCACCCCGGTCACAAACCTACTCATCTCATCCCTAGGGTTTGACCCTAAGGATGGTGCATATCTAGACAACATAGAAAACTTCAATGAGTATTCCTCAACACTCATATTCCTTGATTGAGATTGATAAATTCCTCTACCTTCACCTCCCTCCTCTTATGGGGAAAGTACTTTTCTAGAAAAGACTCTTTAAATTCTTCTAACTCAATAGGACCCGACTCAACCGTCCTATTATCCTTCCATTGAGTGTACCACACTTGAGCAACCTCCCTAAATTGGTAGGAAGCTAACTCAGCCTTCTCCCTAGAGGTAACCCCCATAGCACTCAACACCTTGTACTCACCATCAAGAAACTCTTGGGGGTCCTCTCCCACCGTAGAGCCAAGAAAGATAGGAGGATTCATCATCACAATGTCTCTTAACCTAGAGGTCATACTGCTCTTCACCACAATCACCCTAGGCTCCATACTCCTATTCACTTGAGTAGTTATGGCTTGGTCTAAAGCAAACAAAGCCTCTCTAATCTCTCTATTAGTAGATTCCGGGGGAATCACTCAAACATTATTACCTCCTTTCATAATAGGGACTTGATCACCTCGTGGTGGAACTTGAGCAAGTGGAGCACCTTGGAATCCTTGCCTATCTTGATGAACTTGCTCAACTTGCTCATCTTGAAGAGGAATTTCCTCATTCACATCATTCATCTCAACTCTCCTAGTCGGAGTCCTCATCGTATTCATATTTCTAGAAACACAAGGAAAACCATAAGAAAAGATAACTCATAACTTATAATCTTTACAGAAGAACATAGAATTGAAAAGAAGGGAGACTCTATCGTCATAAAGTCTCTCGCCCATAGATGTGTCGCAACTCACACTGATGATCGAGACTCGACTAGACGTTACTTCATAAAACTTTTTGATTCCTAATACTACTTTCACAAACAATTCTTTGATACCAAGCTTGTCACATCCCGAGAGCATACCCTAGAAAATATGGCACTCTCAGAGTGCAACTGGCGTACTTGACCTATCAGAGGTCTCATATGAGCCCTTTCGCATCATTCATCGCATAAACATATATTAAAAGTAATGTGGAATTAAAACTTTTCACAAAAAATTCTAATAGTCTTTGAAAATATCTTTCATAAAAATCAAAAGAACTATGTCACGACCGGAATCTAAACCCCAGACGAGACCGGCGTCGTTGACCTCTTAGAGGTCGCAGACAAGCCTACATACGTCCTTCTTACTTCATCTAGGTTAATTTTAGCGGAAAATTTGAAGTTTTTGTTTTCTTATTTCATGCTAAACATTTTTAAACTTAACATCATGGGCGTTCAAAAATCAACCATCTAATATAGAGATAATCAAATGAAAAAAACAGTTCAATACTGTAATAAATGTATAATTGCCAAAATGGCAGCAATACAATGTCTGAAATAAAAACAGAAAGAAACAATAGTGGAACATGCTCCACTAGCTAAAGCCTACATCTAAGCTAGATAGTAACGGTAGTCATCCTCGAAAGCATGAGGGCCAACCAAGTCCGGATGAAAGCTCCACGTCCGGATAGCTGCAACATCAACCTGTAAGCTCTAGCGTCCACCTGCACCTGAACCTAAAAATATAGAGTTGTATGGGATTAGTACACACTTGTACTAAGTATGGGTATATGCAAGCACACACCAAGGACATGCATGAGTAAGAATAGCTCTTTCCTAACAACATGATTATGGAAAGTCAAAACAGTGGACTTGCCAAATTTGGATTAGGAAAGTTAGTGTGCTTTCCAAATTTGGATTAGGAAAGTCAGTGAGCTTTCCAAATTTGGATTAGGAAAGTCAGTGAACTTTCCAAATTTGGATTAGGAAAGTTAGTGAGATTTCCAAATTTGGATTAGGAAAGTCATGCCATGAGAGTAACATGCATCATCATACTTATCATATTGCACACAGCACATAACGTCTTACACATAGCACATATCATATTACATATAGCACATAACATCTTTCATATCATTCATTCACATGCCATGAGACCTTGGAATCATGGACTTAACATTAAGACTTCCCAAAATGAGGGCTCAACATATAGGACCTCAACTAGGGAACCTTCTTTAGCAAACAAATAGTCTGCTTCATTCATTCATAGGTACTTCATTTCATTCATTCATAAGCTAGTGTAAACACAAGCTATACCTAGGATGTAGTTTAAGACTCTCATCGGGTTTGCTGTGCAATGATCAAGAATAACCTAGTTTCATTACTTGAGTCTAGCTCACCTCTTGATTATCTTACCCTAACATCTTTGGTATCGTTCATTTCATTATGTGCATCATTTGAGGCTGGCCTCATTCATTCATTGGGAACTTTTACTTTAACCGACATAAATCATGTGAGCATCATGAAATCCAGTGTGATGAAACCCCACATCGAAAAGAGGTGGAATAACCGGCCAAAGTGACCCAAAATATGCTAGCGTACATGGGAATTGAACCCCGCCAGATCCCTATATTGGCAGTATAGGTTCGAAGACTAGGAGATATAAGGAGACCCATACCCGGCATGCCGGGCAGTCTCATCTCATGAGAGTTACGTGAACCTCCGCCCTTTCCGAAAGAAGGCATCACCGCTCATAGCTAGTCTATCAGTGCTCAGTATGAAGTTCCATTTCATTCAACTCATACATCATGGAAGCTGACTTCTAGTATGAGGACATCATAGCTCAATAGATGATTTCTCATCTCATCATTAGTATTAAGTGTGTTAATCTCAATACTTTTATTAGAGTGTTCATAGAGACTGGTCTCTTCATTAACTTTACACTCTCATAGGTGAGTACGTTTGGTAATATTTATTTAGGCTCATTTGAGATTGCTCTCGTCGTTTACATTAGCCTCATATCATGTTGTCACTACATTCATTAACATTATCACATTTGCTCTTCATAATTACTCACCCCTTTTTACGTGAATGTTCATCTCATCATATGCCAATGCACTTGGCCATTTGTGTGTTTCACATTCTTACTTAACCCTTCTAGGGTTTCATCATTTCATTACATAATATTCATTTCATCGTATGCCAATGCACTTGGCCATTTAGTGTGTTTTACACTCGCACTTAACCCTTCTAGGGTTACATCTTTTCAATACATAATATACATTTCATCGTATGCCAATACACTTGGCCATTTAGTGTGTTTTACACTCTTACCTAACCCTTCTACGGTTGTATCATTTCATTACATACATCTTAGGTTCACTTATTTTTAAACGTATGCTAGACTTATGGGTATATACATACAAGCCATGAGGCTTCATTCATAGTTCGTTTAAGTGATTTATATATTCCTAAGATTATGTAGTACTAGACTTATGCATCTTGTATGTATGCCAAGATCTCAATTTCGATCTAAGTAGGCAGCATTATTCTTGAATATCTAATTCACGTATGACTTATATATCAATACGGAAATTTGGGCAAGGGAACCCAATTTCGAATCACTTGGACAACATTTACATTTTTCATTGATTTTATTTTTGGTCGAAATAACATTGGGACCCTAGATCGAGCCCCAACATCAACTTTTCCTTTTTATTTCTCTCCTTTGAATTTTCTCTTCCTTGGCAGAGGGGTTGTGGGTTTGAACCCCCACAACCCCTTTTATTTTTTTTATTTATCTTTCCTTGACTATCTTGAGTTGACCATGAGGTTGTGGGATCAAACCCCCACAACCTCTCTTTATTTTTCTTTTATTTTCCTCCTCAAATCTGCCTAAGAGGTCGTGGGTTGGATTCCCACACGCCTCCCCCTTTATTTTTCTTTTATTCTTCTCTTTAAATCTGCCTAAGAGGTCGTGGGTTCGATTCCCACATGCCTCCCCCTTTATTTTTCTTTTATTATCCTTCTTAAATATGCCTAAGAGGTCGTGGGTTCGATTCCCACACGCCTCCCCCTTTATTTTTCTTTTATTCTCCTCCTTAAATCTGCCTAAGAGGTCGTGGGTTCGATTCCCACACCTCACGTTTCTTTTCTTTTTATTTTTCTTTCTCCTTTACTGTCTGAGAGGTTGTGGGTTCGAATCCCACTCCTCTCATTTCTTATTTTCATAATTCATTTTCCAGCCAAGGTCATGGGTTCGAATCCCCTTCACCACATTTCTTTGTACTTCTTTATTTTTCATGGTTTATAACATGGTGAGGTCACGGGTTCAATACTCCATGACCTCACTTGTTTTAATTCATTTTTCACAACATTTTGAAACCCTTTAACTTGACCGAAATTCCTCTCCTAAATCTGGAAATTTTCTTTTAATTTTTCAGCATACTTTCTTCAACATTTACACTTGAACTCTTAGGGAAATTCATAGATCATTTAACACGTTTTGGGGTGCATTTTTCATAGATTCGTTTAGCCAAAAGACTGATACTCAAATCAGCCACACTTCCATGTTAATGAACATCCCGATTTACATAGTTTTATGCACGTAAAATAACAACGATAACATTATAAATTTTGGAGCTTCAAGCCGAGAACTCATAGTCACTGCCACATTTTTGCACACACATGCACATAGTTTCGGAACACATAGGTTGTCATTCATACGATTGCAAATACACAAACATAAACATAGTCATCACGAAAACACAACATACACCTAAATCTACCAGCAATCATACCCAACCTACGAATCATTGGGAGCTAGTGACAGGGGCATGCAAAAGGGGAACAATCCTAGTTTTCGGAATGAATAATCTGAACATTAAGGGGTCTCTTGCGAAAGGGACCAAGAGAGAATAAAACCCATACCTTTTTGACGTTAAACCCTTGACTTGATGCCCAAAAACATCACCCAAGAACACGTCTAAGCCTCCTCAATATCAACTCCGCTCGAATAAAACCCTCCCTTATCCTAGTGTGCGATTAACGTTTGTTTTGTTGTGATTTCCTGTGAGTTCTTCAAGTGTGAAGAACTTGGTTTATTTTTATGATTTTGTATCTTATTTTGGCAGAGAATTTTTGTGTGAAAGAATAAGAGAAATTGAGCGTGAGAGTTGAGAGATAGACGTGAGAGAGTGGGAGTTATATTAGGCTTAAGAGTCTAGTTTAGGACTTAGTCAAATAAGATTTAGTTAATTATTAAATATCTTATTTTTATTTTATTTTAAATCAGCTTATAAATAATAATTATTAATTAATTACATTAATTCAATAGTTTAAATAAAAATAACATTAATTCATTGGTTCCACCTAGGTTCGAACCTGGGTTGAGCAAGACTTCACTTCAAGAGATCAATTTCCGCTCTCTCTCCTCAAATTGCCCCTCCACCTTATTAAATAAATAATTAATTATATATTTAGGATAATTACGATACTATCCTTAGCCAGGAAAAAGACCATTTACCCCTAGACCCTTCAAACCTAAGATTTCCTCTTTTTAAGTCCGGTAAAGACTCCTTCGAGTAAATCTTCGTATTCGAGAGCCCTACATGGTTGGACCCAACCTTTCTAAGCTCAACTAACTCCCCAAATTAGTTGGCTTGGCTGTAGCAATGGTTCCGAGGTCTGGTTCTACGCGCATCAGTCCGTGTGAACCTTGGTCTAATCATAGGCATTCTTGACACATTAAGCATTTCTTATCTTATCCATTTTTAGGGTTGTTACAAACTAAGTCTCATATCATCAAATCGTAGACTCGCGAATACATGGGACATGACCCATACAATCGAAATATAATACTATATGTCTATTGCAATACTTCAATATAAAGAAACTCTAAAGACATCTATGCCCTCGAGTCAAGTGAGGACATACTTCAACTTTCCAGAACGATCCTCTAAATCCAAGCTTAGCCTCCAAAATTACCTTCACCTATGAATCACTTTAGAGATAGATAAAATATGGAATTAGTACAAGCACATGTACTAAGTATGGCATAATGCATAAAAAATATGAAAATGGTCATTTATTGGAAATATGCTTCTTTTGATTTAAATATCATAATAATAGTATAAGAACAACATTTAACACCTTAGAAACACATAAGAAATCATTTAAGCAATTTAGGACATTTTTAGAAAACCTTACAGTGAGCTAATTCACTGTTACAGTGAATTCATTCACTGTTACAGTGAAGTCTCTCAACTTCACTTAGACACCTTCTAGCATGTAATTCCCCCACTAAAAGCTATCCTAAGACTCACTTAAGTAATAAAAAGAGAGACCGCCCACACACCCATGCCTAAATGATCCTCAATACAACTTATAATGAGACACATACATTTACAAGACATCAAAACACATAACATGTATAATATGATATTCTCCTTACCAAAGCTATCAAAAGACTTACTTAAGTACTCCTAGAAGAGAACGCCCATACATCCTCTTCAAGGTTACCTAAATATTCCTTAAGACTTCCTAAGTATAGATCATGTTCACTTTATCAACCAACCTTCCTAACTAGAGACATTCTAAAGATTTCCCTAGGTAAGACATGTAGAGATCATCCCTTATTCCCCATTCACACTTTAACTAGGAAATCCTTAGATTTACTCTAGATTAGGTATTCATTCATTTACATGCTTCCTATCATAAGTCATTACTTCATTAGTTCATTAAGAGACATTCAAAACATAAAGGACATTCAAGTAATGGTCTTGGAGAAGACCTAGGGACTCTCACTAACACCTTCAAAGCCTATTGTGCAATGTCTAGATGGCGTCCCATACCACCACCTAAACTTCAAATAACTTCTCTAATACTTGTGGGTATACCATATGATGAGAATAGGCAATAACCGACATAGACCATGGTAGCAAAGAATGAAATTTGGAATTGTAACCTACTCCGATAGAGGTTGTTCTACTTGCCAGTGGTAGAACTTGGACACATCCAATATAGGCACATGGTTAAGGAATATGAAACGGCGTGCTTTGTACTCTAGTCTCCTTATTCACTACAGTTACTTCCCTTAACATACTCACACAGTGCTATACTTCGTTCTCATAGAGTAATTTACATTAAAGGTTCATACAAAGGGATTCATATCTTGTTCATAACCCAATCACATTTACCCTACCAAGGAGGTCCCCTAGGGCTGCCTTCCAGTGGCGAAGAAGATAGGTCTAATGACTTTCCTAAGGATGATATGATGTTGTTCCATCCAACCAACCTTAAGTTCATCATTCATTACAAGAAGGATACTATTACGGCTTTCTACTTCAAGATTCATAACCTTACCACTAGGTTCAAGGTTTCACATACAAAACCTTCTTAGAATAATTCAAGGTCTCATATCATTCAAACATACAAAAATAATAGGCTTTAGCATCCTAAGTAAAGACATCTCATATTCACATTCACACATGTATCAAGTAAGGACACAAGTCTACCACAAGACACACCAATACTTCACTTTATCAAATATAACATATCATTTTTTTTGAAGCACAGAGGAATAACCATTATCATCTTTAAGTCATCCTATACACTACTATAACATCATCAACATAACCATCAAAGACTCATATAGTCTAGTAGGGATAATCATGCATCAACTCTAAGACTACACACATAAGGACATAGTCATGGACTAACATGAATAACACATAGATTCACATTCTATAGCATGTAGGTAGATATGATCATACTTCACATAATTAACTACACATATCATCATGGTACTTCAAGTAGTTGCCGACAAGGCCATGATCATTATAATACATAAACTAACGCCGACAAGGACACAACAATCACATAGCACCGCCACCATAAGTAGGTCATACCAATCACAACATAATCAAGAGCTAAATAAATAAAGAGAATTAGGGCAGCGTACCATCAATCCATTCTCTCCACTTCAATCGATGTTGCAATCATCCAATTCAATACCCTAAGGCCCTTACCCATGCCCATGAACATCAATTCAATACAAAAACCATAATATTCTATGAATCTCGGTCAATTGAATATAGATTTACCAATGTATGACAACCTATACATCAATTGAATACAGTTGTTACATCATTCAATAGCCCATAAAAACCACACTAGAATTCATAAACATTAAGTCAATGTCATATCAACCATCAAGTAGTCAAAATCTAGGGTTCGCGGATTTACATGGGTTCGTAATTTAATTCAGTTAAAATCATCTAGATAACAACAATTTAATCAATACATAATGATTCAAAACCTTTAGTGCAAGAACCCAGGGATAGATCATAAAATTGGACAAATTCATCTTTGAAAACATTATATAACTCTTTTGAATTTTGGGCTCCGTGCTGAATATAGTTTCAAGGATTAAAAACCATACATCAATGATGTTAATCCACCAATTTGATGAAGAATCGCCACTCAAATCTCCAATCCAATCTCTTCCTTGAGTTTTGGCTTCACCGGAGTTCTAGAGAATTTCTTAAAGAATAAACATGTTTAATATACTAAGTACCCTTAAGTAACAGCCCTTTTCCTTATTTGGACGTGGGGTTTCATCACACCGGATTCTACTTTGGCAAGTACACCACCTTCTTTTGGTGTGGTGTTTCATAACACCGGATTCCATGTTTAGCTCACATGGTCTAATGTCGGTTAAGGAGATTGTTCCCTCGAGTAAAATGTAAAACTAGAGGAAATGAAAATTGACTAGGGTGACTTGAGGAGTCTACTTAGTATAAGTAGGGGTATGTGACTCTACCTAGACACTGCACAAGTTGACTCTAAGTGAAGTCCTAGGAGATTGTTCTTATGTAATATGATAACATAAAATGTACAATTCTTATGATATATTATGTGGTTCTTGTATGATGTTAGCTATGTAGATGAACATGTTACTGGCATATATTGCTATATGTGGTGATGACTATCACATCCAGGGAGCACACCGTAGAAGTACATGGTGTACTTGACCTCTCGGAGGTCTTATACAAGCCCATAGTTATCATTCATCACATTGTCATTGTAAATTTAGCGGAAAATTAAAACTTTTCATAGCACATCATATGATAGAAACATTACTTCACATACATATAAAATATCATATTACATACTTAGACCTTAAGTCTCTTTGTCATCTTAGACTCAATAACATTAGAGTACATTAGGGACACGACCCTTAAAACATAAACATAAGTACAATAAGAATTCACTTTACAGTAAAGACATAACATAGAAACCCTTGGACTTAAGGATTCATTTTCTTGATCTTGGGAAACACATATGAATCTACTCAATCACATATACATTCTTTAAGCATCCATAACCCACACTTTATGTAAGTATGGCAACCATGCAAAAACACACATTTAAAGGGACATTTTCTTGAAATCATACTTCATGGGTTTTTGAGTAAATCTTCATAAAACCTTTATACAATAGCATTTATATCATTCACATACTTCATAGAAACATAATCAAAGGCCAAACATCATATAAAATCACATATAGAATTTAAGCCATAATTGAGGTCACTTTACAGTGAGCTCATTTCCCTTAACAGTGAACTATCTTTTCTTTTATTCATTAACCTCCCAAGTAACCCTTCAGTGATACTTGGTCCAATGCATCACCTTAAGATCACAAAGATATCATACAAATAACCTACATAATCCAACACATATCATCATATAAGTATAATATATCGTAGACTCCTTTAAGTCAAGACTTAATTAGCTTTACAGTAAGTTACATCCACTTACACATATTTTTAATTCTTTTAATACATCATTATAAGACCTTGTTCATGACTCCAATCTTAGTATACTAGTGCAATGTACATGTGAAGCCGCATAACCTCAAACATACTTAGTAAACTCATCAGGAGACCACAAACCTTAACATTCAGTTCATACATCAACATATTAGGTGAAGACAACTTCATTCATGTCCACATTCATCATATAGTCATTAAGACCAACATTAAGCATGTACATGAATACCACTTCATATAGGGTCATACCATGCATTTCATCACAACAAGTAGACAATTACTACAATGTCATGCATAAAGACATAACCATAATCATACACATTAGGTCACCTCCCTAGGACTTCCTAAGGATGCTACTTGTGCAATTTCTAGATGTGTTGATTACTTCAACATATCCTAAGTAACCTCTCTTAAGTAATCCTAGTTAGAATCCTATTCATTTACTTTCATTGCCATTTTACTTTAGGGAAACTATAGCCTTAACCGACACTAAGACCATTGGTGCTAAACATGGAATTAGGTTGTGTAGAGCCTTACACCAATGTTAGCTGTCCCTACCTAGCAAAGGTAGAAAATTAACATAAATCCTAACATCCTAACTGAATTCTCTTTGCTAGATCCTATGTGGCAAGAATAGTTTATGGAACTAAGAGATAGGTATAATCCCTCTACATGCCATTCGGCAATTGGAGACTCCTCTCATGAGAAAACACGGGTGAACCTTCCTCAAAGGGAAGTCACCACCTCATGTGGATCCATAGGTGAGTATTCCTCTAAGGGAAGTCAACACTCTATAAGGAACATATGGTGAATCTTCCTCCAAGGGAAGTCAACACCTCTCATTGTCAAGTTCACCCGGTGCTAAGCTAAGTTCCCTTTATTGAAAAGCCTTTATTATATTTTTTATAAAACATAGGCTTAGGATATTCATCCCTCATTTGCTTATAGCATATTCTAGCACCTATATAGTTTTAGAGTAATCTTGGGCACCCCTCTCAAGGCCCCTCTATTTACTAGATCATCATTCATGTGTGTGTACATATATGTGAGCAAACCTTTCACATAACACATAAATATCACACATGTCCACAAATCAATGCATAAGTCTATAGGTATAACTATATAAGAAATTCTTTCATATAAACCCACTAAGAATCTATGCACATTTATAATTCATCATACCATATAAGTCATATTCATAACATGCCCATACATTCACTTTCATTTACATAGAAACCAAACCTAGGAACTATCCTATCAAGGTACACACGTGCAATGCATAGACAAAATCCCATACCCTTGCCCATATTAGTACACCTATCAAGTCATCCTATTTAAGGAATACATAATATACTTAACATACTTATACTTTACAAGCATAGTAGTTGACACTATTGAATATGAGAATAACCTTTCATTAGAAACTATGATTTTATACTAATTGTAAGAATGCATGAAGTGTGAGTGTTGATCACATAATGGCTATCAACAACACATTGAGGAAGCCAAACTCTTAAGACTATATTACACTTTCAAGCATAGACCACACAACACAATTTAGCATAGGAGGCAAGCTAACTTCATATTATACTTTAAGACTCCGAACATTAGATATTCACATATTTACATAGGGGTATATGGATAGGGGTCATCAAGAATTATCACTTAAACAATGGCAGCACCTACACATGATCTTACAGAATTCTTTACATGCTCGTAACAATAGTAACATAAGCTAGATTCACAACTAAAATAGGAGAGTAGGCACAAGTTACACATAAGGTGATCATCATAACAATTTATCCATATATTCATCACTTTTCCTTAAAATCCATGGTCAACACATATATAATGACAATAAAGTAAACACCTCCACCATAAGTGGACCATACCACACAATTCCATACAAGGATTCATCAACTACAATGCTATAAGAAAAGTAGAGAGAAAGAGTCATTCTTACCATTTTATTATCATTTGATCATCATTGATCAATACACCCTTTCCATCATCAATACATTATAGGGCAGTAGCTACACATACTTTTAATCATGAAGAAACCATGTACAAGTTGTTACAAAATCATGCTATCATCTAAGACACTATATCACATATATGGTAGAAAGTAGAGAGTTATAAATCATCAAGTAACTTCCATAATTTGTTTCAAAATCATATTGTATCATTAATATTCATTTAAGGCAGTAGCTAAAGAAATTATAGCCTAGATGAGATCCTACTACATTTGCCAATAAGTTCGAGTTTACTGTGAGCATGCTTCATATTAGGAATTTCATGGAACATGAACTTACTTAGGTTAATACTATTCAAAATATCATGAATCGATCCATATTGTATACATTAAATATAATTCATAATCACATTACATCATAGGCAGTAGCTAACCATCTCTTTAAGATAATTGAATCTCACAGTGAACATGCTAGAATCATCAATCTATATGTTATACATATATGCCAAACTTTACCAAGATTCCATTGATTTTATCACCAAGGTTTCATACCCACAATATACGAATAATATCAATATAATGCAGTAGTTAAGACCAACATAACCTAAACGCAAGCATACTACAATTGGATTCCACATTTATACAATTAAGGGCTAACATTATAGTCGTCACATTGATAGCTAGTCTAGGCATGCTCAAATCTTCATTCATTGATACACAATGATATTCATCATCATTTTATCATCAATTCATATAAATAACAGTAGGTATAAGCAATTCAATGTAAGAGAATCACAATTAACCCATTAGTCATGATCACAATGCCCTTGCAAAGGCTAAAACGATTTTGGGATGGGAAATGGGTTCATCAGCAATTGGATTAAAATCATGTTAAAACAAATACATTAACATCAATTCATCCTGATTTAATAATTTAAAATGTTTTTATAACGAACCCATGGCTAGACTGAAGAAAAAGAGATTTGATCATGAAACCTTATTTGAAAACTTGAGATTAATTCTCCAAGTGAAAGGTTACTTGGAGATGAAGGATTACCACACGTTTGTCTAGTTGAACACCTCTAAAAATTGGTTAAGAACCCATGAGAATCAAATCTACAAGCTGTTCTTTAGCTTCAACAACAATGGAGGTTTCTAGGGAGAATTTGTTTTGGAGGGCAGGTTTATTTCGTGAGCATGGGTGTAACGCCCTAAAACGAACTAAGGTGAACTAGAGCTTCATAGTTGTTTCTTGAGTTAATTTAATTTAAAGTGAGTTACTTTAGTGTCCTTAGGCAATGTGTGAAGTTTGGTTAGTTTCGAGGTCAAACGACCAAGAACGTCCATGACGTTCGAAAGGTGTGCCCTAGAAAGTACTTGTGTTTATTGAGGTGTTTGAGTGAGTTTTACGTGTTCCTTTTTCTTGAAACTTTCATCAAATGTGCCTAAGACATGGAAACTTAGTTTAGGGGTTTAACGTTTGGGAACGACCCCAAATAGGACCTGCAAGGGTCCCTAGAGAAGGGTCCGAGACTTGGACCAAACTGCCAAAGCAGTGACCAAATGACGACCCAAAGGACGGTCCATTGGTCTACCAACGGTCCGTCGACCATAGGCGTGGATTGGACCTGCAAGGAAGGATGATCAGGACCCAAATGGGACTAAGTTTCAACCTACGAGACCCAACCAACGGACCGTCGGTTGACAAATGATCTGTCGGTTCCCCCTCCGTCCTTTGGGGTTGAAAGCCTGTAGGTTGGGGAGTTGAAGCCCCAACCAAAGAGACCTCACAAATGGTCCGTCCCTTGAAAAATGGACCGTCAGTTGGTCCATCGATGGTGGTTGTCCCAAAAGCTGTAACGTGCCTATTAAGTCTTGGGGTATTTTGGGAAATTCACCCCAAATCATTTATGAACCTAGGCTGATATTTTTAGGGTTTTTAAGTTATATTATATTGGTTTTAAGTCCTAGACCTAGACAAGACCCCTCACTTCAAAAACTCAAGCTCTCTCTCTCTAAAGACAAACTCTCTCAAGTCTCTTTGGAAGCTAGAAGTCAAGAAGGGCTAGGAGGGCTGGTTAGGAAGTGGTTCTTCACCAAAATCATTGGGTTTTCTTGGATTTTAGGTATGTTATCCATCTTTGAACTGTCTTCCATTATAGGAGACACTTCTAATGAATTTTCAAAGAGGGATTTCAACCCTAGTTTCTACTATCTTCAACCCTTAATATGGGTCTTGAATGAAAACATTTCAAATGATTAATTAATGATGTTTCTAATGTTAGTTGATGACTTTAAGGTTGAAACTTCAATGAAATCATGTTAAATCTTTTCTTCAAATGTTGTCTTAAGAAATGGGTCAAATGAGAATGTTTGTGTAGAGAATGAACTTTGGTTTTCTTGTGTTGTTATGTTGGTTTAGCTACTGCCCTGAGGGCCTTATTATGAGGAATTGTAGAGAAAATATTTATAGGTTGTGATGGATTGGTTAAATGGTGAGTTGCTTATATTGTATAGTTCTTATGATAATTTGATCTTGAGTGGTATGGTCCATCTTCTTGGTGGCGGTGTTTACTCGATGAATTAGTTATGTTTAGTATGTATTGAGAATGTGATCTTGAAGGTCTAATGTGTTAAGTGAAGAGATATTGGAAATGAGTCTTGAATTGTATGTTTGACCTAGATTATGTCTAAATGAAGTATATGATTATGTGAAGCATCTAAGGTGTGTCAATTGATGAATGAAGGTCTAAAGCATGTATAGAAGTAATGTGCATGAAATGATGCTTATATGCAAGGTGTGCTCACATGTACACACACACTTAAGTGAATGTATGAAGCTAAGTTGAGTAAAGAGGGGAGTCTTGGTGTAGACACTCTTTATGAGCTGAGATGAAGTGTCTAGTAGCGACCCCAATATTCCTAATGAGCTTTCCAAGATAGGTCGGAGGATGAATGCCCTTCGTGAGTTGAGATGTGGTATTCACTAGTTATCCTTAACCTATAGTTTATAATGTTGAGAATCCGTGGGGAGTTATGACTAGCACCGAGAGGATATGAAGAAGGGGTGGATTACACTTCGTGAGTTGAGATGTTGTAATCCAATGTACCTCTTGAGATGAGTACTCCTCGTTAGTAGAGAATGAATTACTTAGTAGCAATCTCCTTATCCCTTAACTATCTGCCCACATAGGTGTAGCCATTGGGAAAGCCATGTAAAAGCTAAGAATTATGACCTTACTCTAGGAAAGTGAGGATCCCTCATCCAATAGGGGTTAATATCGGGATTCCATGTCTAGATTTCATGGTCTTTGTCGGTTAAGCTAACCCCCCCCCCCAAAAAAAAAGTAATGAAAGTAATAAGTCTTTTAAAAGCATGTGCTACTTATGTGAATTGAATGAACTAAGTCTTCTAAAAGAACGTGCTACTTAGGGTAGGTGGTCGTATGGGACGCTACCTATCCATTGCACTAAGTAGGACCTTCCGAAAGGGAATACTTGGTGCCAAACCTTCTAAAAGAGTGTATTAGTTAGGGTAGGTTATGGTATGGGACGCTATCTACTTATTGCACTAAGTAGGCATTCCGGAAGGGAACTTTGGTGTTTTGTTGGGTGTTCTTCTAATGTGTTGTAATTTGAGTGGTGACTTGTTCTACCAAGGTGAGTAAGCCGAAACGGGTAGTCTTGAGGATCAATTTGGTGTGCATTGAAGGAAGTGTTTAGACGTTTCCTTCATTTCTTACCTTGGAGAGTCTTAGGATTATCCTTAGGTAGTGAAACTCCCACGGAGATGAGTTCACTTCCTCATTGGCAATACCTAGGAAGTTCACC
The DNA here is from genome assembly GCA_022817965.1 of Solanum lycopersicoides. Classification (NCBI taxonomy): domain Eukaryota; kingdom Viridiplantae; phylum Streptophyta; class Magnoliopsida; order Solanales; family Solanaceae; genus Solanum; species Solanum lycopersicoides. The sequence goes on from JAJJBR010002411.1 coordinate 69,651, forward strand.
ATTATTGGGGTCTTTTTAGTTCACTATAAAGCTTTTAAACTTACTGTAATATTTTCTATGGTTTACAGTAATGTGGTTAAATTGTTGTAAAGTTCTAAATCCATGGGAATCCATTACGAGCGCTAAGTGGGAGTGGTAGTATGAGATGCTACTCTCACATTGCACTTAGTCTGACCTAAGAGTCCTATTGGAGAAGAGTAATTATGTGAAATCCGTATGCTTGAGTAGTTCAATGTAATGTTGAGATGGGTTTACTGTAAAATTGGGTAAGTTCACTGTAAGTGTATTCTTTTGGTTAAAATTATGGGAATCCTTCTTTAAGTGTTAAATGATGCTTCTTATGTTGTTTTGTTTTAAGTTCATGAATGTCTTACTTATTTGGCATGCAAGTTTATTTTACTAAAATGTCCCTTTTTACATGTTTTTGCATATGCCATACTTAGTACATTGTTTGTACTAACCCCACACTTTCTATACCTTATAAGTATATGTTGTTGGAAGCTTTTGAAGGTTGGAGTTGAAGCTTGGGAAATCTACTCTCTCAAGATTTGGTATGTCCTCATATATTCGAGGACATAGTCTATGTTTCCTAATTTTATTATTAAGACTTATTATGTATTATCTTTTAATGTAAAGGACTGTGTCCCTAAGATTCTATGTCATGTATTTAAGTTGGCTTGTGACGATGAGATTCTCTAGTATTTATGAAAGACTTATTTTATTTAATTATTCGTGAAAAGTTTTGAATTCTACAATACTTTTCATGTCTTATGTAAAGAACGGTAGTTGAAGGGCTTGTATGAGACCCCAAAGGGTCAAGTACGCCCGGTCACGGTCCGAGGGAAATAGTTTAAGGTTTACAAGTCTCAGAGGCCACATCTAGTAGTATCTTGGTCATTGGTGTGAGTTGCGACACATCCATGGACAAGAGGCTATATGATGCTAGAAGTTTCACTTTCTTCTCTATTCTAATGTCGTTCCTTAGAGTTGAGTTATATAAGGTGTCTTTTCTCAACATCTTCTCTTTGTATTTATAGAACATGAATACGAGGAAATCAATCGCTAGAAGGGAGGAGGGAGGTGTAGCTAATGAGAGGATCCCTCCCCGTGTTGACCGAGTTCCTATTGTTGGCCTAGAGGAAGAGAATGTGGAGGTTCCTCTTCAAGAGCCTCAAGTGCCTCCGGAACCCCAAGGGCCTCAAGTGCCTCCTATGCCTCAAGTTCCTTTTGTTGAGGATGATATGACCAATGCGGAGTTGAGGGCTGCCCTAATGAACTTGACACAACTCATGACGGATCAAGCTCATGTCGTCAACAATCACTTTGTTGCTCAAGCTAATCAAGGAGATAGACCCCAACCAAATGGTAGTACACCCGCTTCTAGGATTCGGGATTTCATGAGGATGAACCCTTCCACTTTTCATGGCATTAAGGTGGATGAAGATCCACAACGCTTCATAGATGAGATTTTCAAAATGGTGTATGCTATGAGTTTGACCCCTAGGGAGAAAGCAGAATTATCCGCTTACCAACTTAAGGATGTTGCTCAAGTGTGTAATGAGCAATGGAGAGGTGAGAGACCCTTAGAAAAAGGTCCGATTGATTGGGAGGAATTCAAAGAGGCTTTCCTAGATAGGTTCTTTCCCTTTGAGTGGAGGGAGAAGAAGATGGTTGAATTCATGAATCTTCGTCAAGGGGGAATGACTGTGCAAGTGTACTCTCTCAAATTTACCCAACTCTCTAAATATGACCCAACCATGGTAGCCAACCCTAGGGATAGGATGAAAAAATTTGTTGTCACATCCCATAAGTACACCCTAAAAATTAGAGTATCCTTGTGATGTCACACGGCAAATGAGACCTCAAGAAGTCTCATCTAATCCTCTCGTATCATTCATTTCATAATAACATACTAAAATGAGTAAGAATTTAAAACTTTCTTCATTCACATAGAACTCTTTTCATAAACAATACACAAGCAAAAGACTTTCATTAAAATATTAAACCTTTACAATAACCCTTTGAACCATCTAAACTTTATAGTATACAACACTTGGGACTAAGCCCATTCAAGACATAAAGTAAAGACTTAAGGCATAAACGAACATATGGATATTGTCCTCGAATTGATGAGGACTCACCAATACTTCATCATCAACTCTTAGAAACCTATCCGTCATCCATGATACATCAAGACTTCCAATTCCCTACACTTTAGTAAAAAAGGGAAAAGAAGGGGTTAACACATTAGATGTACTAAGTATGGAAGCCATGCAAAAACCATGAAAAAAGGACATTTAGTTAATAACATGGTTTTCATGAATTTCGGTCAAAACATCGTAGTATAAACATAAGAACAACATTTATCACTTGATAAATACATAAGAAATCATTTAAGTCAAATATCACATTTTAAGAAAACATTACAGTGACTACTTCACTGTTACAGTGAAGTCCCCTTCACTGTATAGTGAAGTTACCTAGCTTCACATTTAACATACTTTAGCATGTAGTCTTCTCACTAAAGCTATGCTAAGATTCACTTAAGTCACACAAAGAGACACCGCCCATACACCCTCTCTAGATGTGCCTAAACGATCCTTAAGATTACTCATAATGAGACACATACACACCGACAATACATCAACATACAAGACATACATAATATGACAATCTCCCCTACCAAGGCTATCAAAATACTTACTCATGTAACTCTAGAAGAGAATGTCCATGATTGACCTCTTCAAGATTACCTAAGTATCCCTTAAGACTTACCTAGGTTAGGATCATGTCCACAAACTCAATCATATTCACTATCTAGAATCATTATTAAGACTCATCTAAGTAAGAGATGAAGTGACCATTCCCTTGCCCCCTTCACACCTTAACTAGACAACCCTTAATTACTCTAGAAAGGAACTTATTCATTTAACATACTTTCTTAAGTCATTACATTACTTAGTTCATTTAAGAGACATTCACCACATAAGGACATTCACATAATGGTCTTAGAGAAGACCTAGGGACTCTCACTAACATCGTCAAAGCCTATTGTGCAATGTCTAGATAGCGTCCCATACCACCACCTAAACTACATAGAACTTCTCTAATGCTAGTAAGTATCCCATATGATGAGAATAGGCAATTACCAACATAGACCATGGTAGCAAAGCATGGAATTCGGAGTTCTATCCTACTCCGATGAGGTGTTCTACTTTCCAATGGTAGAACATAGACACATCCCATGAAGGCACATGGTTAACGAAAATATGAAGGGCTTCTTGATACTCTAGTCTCGTTCTTCACTAGAGATACTTCCCTTACCATACTTTCTCGGTGCTAGCCGTCGTTCTTATACATTAAATTACATTAAGGTTCATATAAATGGGTCATATATCAAGTTCATGACGCCATTACATTTACCCTACCAAAGCAAGGTCCACTAAGGCTATCTCACTATGGCGACAAGAATCTCATCATGACTTTTCTGAGGTATGATATGATTCTGTTCCAGCCAATCAACCTTAAGTTCATCATTCATTTATGGCTTACGACTTCAAGTTTCATAACCTTACCACTTGGTTCAATGTTCCACATAAAGGACCTTCTTATCATAATTCAAGGTCTCCCTTACATTCATTCGTTTTATGACTAAGACCCTTTAGGTTCCTAAGTCAAGACGTCACATATTCACATAAGCATCAAGTAAGGGACACAAGTCTACCTAAACAAGACACCACATACTTCCATTTAACACATATAGCCTATCTTTCTTTAGACACTTAGGAATGACCCTTAACATCATCTAGTCAACCTATGCATTACATCATCATCATCAACATAACCATAATAGACTCATATAGTAAAGTTAGGGACAACCATGTATCAACTCTAAGACTACATATATAAACACATAGTCATATTATAACATGTTCACCGAATAACTTCAATAAGAGATCACATACTTCCACATTACTTCACATATAAGTAGATATAATCATAATTCACATAATAAACTACACAAATAGCCATATAACTTCGAGTATTGCCGACAAGGTCATGATCATCAATGTACTTAAAATTACACCGACAAGGCCACATCAATTCACATAACATTTCCACCTAAAGTGGACCATACCAATCACATATAAGCCAAAAGATAATTTACAATAAGTATACACAATAATAAGAGAGTTAGGGCAGCATACCACCCACTTGATCTCATCACTTAAATCCAAAGCCAAACCATTCAATTCAATACCATAAGGTCCTTACCCATGGCCATGAACATCAATCCAAATCATAAATCATAATACTCAATGAATCTAAGTCAATTCAATATAGATTTATCAATCTAAGACCAAATATATATCAATTGAATACAATCTTTACATCATTAGAAAGCACATAGAAAACTACACTAGAATCTATAAGTATTAAGATCATATCAATTCAATAGGCTTAATAGTCAAAAGATCTAAGAATATACAATACTCAACTGATCAAATTGTAACAGCCTACACATCATTCATACATGATATATACATCATTCAAAAGCCCATAACAATCTACAGATGAAATCATTAATCTCAAAGCATAATCAATTCACCCATATTTTAGTGAAAATTAAGAGAATTGAGAAAATCAAGGGTTCATGGAGAACTTCATTAGAAAACATCAATCAAACATCAATATATCATATCTTAATGTTTGAAAACCTTTCATGCAAGAACCCAAGATTTAGAGTAGAAATTGGACTTTTTCATCTTTTTGAAATCCTTTGAAAACATCTTTGATATTGGCTCTAAGGTGATATAAAACCATAGATGAAGAACTCTCATACCTTATTTGAAGAACCCAATGATAATTGAAGAAGAAACTCCGTTGAAGATCCATCTTCAAGCTCCATCTTCACCTTGAACTTTCATGGAGGATTTTGGAAGAACTTTTGGAGAGAATATGTTTTGATCTTAGTGTTATGGTTTAATAGAGTGTTTAATGACTTATACACACTTAAAATACCCATAAACACTCAAAACAACTGTCTATAGACTTATAAGGGCATGTGGTGAATTTACAACATCACCCCTTAACTTAACAGAAAATTGGAAGCAAACTTACTAACCCATCGATGTGACCATCGATGGTCCGTGGTCTCACCCAAGCCCCATCGATGGGGTCTCGTCAGTTGCACCCAAACTTCCCACTTACGGACAGGTCTGCCTCCCATCGACGCCCTACATCGACGGACCGCCAGTAAGACCACGTCCCATCGATGGGGTCTCTTGGTTTCGTTCGAGAACTTCCCAACCTGCAGGCATGATGGTTCCACCGACAGAACCCATCGACGGACCATCTCCTGGTCGACTGGCCGTCGTTTGGGCCATCGATTAGACACTGCCTAGCTGTGTTGAGCTCTAGGCTAGGGTCGACCTCTAGGGCCCCTTGCGGGTCCTAAATGGAGTCGTCCCCGGACGTTTACAACCCAAACATTCAAGTATACGAGTTTATGACCTACCACATAAGTTTAATCCAAAAAGAACACGTAAAACTCAACGAAACATGCTTAGACACACAAGGTCATTTCAAGAAACAACTCTCGAACGTCATAGACGTTCTTGAGCGTTTGACCTCCAAACTTCACGAAACTTGACACATTGACTTTCTACATCATATAAACTCATTTAAGAACCATACAAGCTCATGCATTACACATAATCACATAGAACCACATATGAGACACTTAGGTGACTTAGTCGTCGAACGTCTTGGTCGTCCCTTGACGTTTGACCTCCAATGCACCTAAACTCTTAGATAATGCCTCAATAACACTTCATAGACCATTTTAAGACATTAGACCATCATGACAACCACATTAACCTCTAGCTTCACCTAAGTTATTTTCGGGGTCTTATATTTGTGATGGAAGTGTCTAGCTTGATGGAGAAAGAGTGTCGGACGGCAATGCTTCTTAATAACATGGATATTTCTAGGCTCATGGTTTATTCACAACAAATTGAGGAGTCCAAAATTAGGGAGATAAGGCAAGAGGGTAAAAGGCCTAGGTCGGATGATTCTAGTCACCATAAGCCTAAGAAGAGGTTATATCACCAAGATTATTCCATGGGGAACAAGGATAGGGCTCCAAACCAACATTCTAAAGGTGGTGGCCACACTTTTGAAAGGTATAGTTGTCCTACTTGTGGAAAGCAACATTTCGGTAAGTGTCTTGCCGAAACAGATGGTTGTTTTAGTTGTTGTAGCAAAGGCCACAAGATAAGGGACTTCCCTAACCTCAAAGCAAGAGGTAAAGATTTAAATCAAGCTTCCGTATATCCTAATGCTCCAAAGAAGAACCCTTTCTATGGGATGGGACCTAGGAAGGATAACTAATCCGAATTTGATGGTCTTGGTAAGTCTTAACCCTTTGTGATTGTTGTTTTATGTTATGAAATGTGTTTATATGGTTTTATAGTGCATATGATCATGTCATCTTGATGAATTGCTCAAAGAATGAATTTTTGAAAAAAATTGAATGTTGGGCAGTGGCTACAGTGATGTTCACCGTAAAAAAAATTGCATTCTGAAAAGAATTTGCCTTGCCTTAATTGAAAATTCAAAGTGTGAAAAAGTGTTGTATATGAGCAGGTGTAATATTGGAGGAGGTAGTTCCTCCATAAAAGAAGGTTAAGAATGAATTTTGAAATTTGTGAAGTTGGTAAAAGTTGCCTATGTTGCTAAGTGTGTGAAGGTGTGAAATGATGCTCTTTGTTAGTTGATTCTTTGATTTTTGATGTTTTGATCATGATTGTAATGTGTTATATGAGTCTAAGTGAGTCCTTGATGGTTCTAGAGTTTTAGTGTCATTCGAGGACGAATGTTATCCCAAGTGGTGGAGAATGTAATGCCCTAAAAGGAACTAAGGTGAACTAGAGATTCGTAGTTGTTTCTTGAGTTAATTTTAAGTTAAAGTGAGTTATTTAGTGTCCTTAGGAAATGTGTGAAGTTTGGTTAAGTTTGGAGGTCAAACGACCAAGAACATCCATGACATTCGGAAGGTGTGCCCTAGAAAGTACTTGTGTGTCTTGAGGTGTTCGAGTGAGTTTTACATGTTCGTTTTGCTTGAAACATGCATTAGATGTTCCTAATACCTAGACAACTTAGTTTAGGGGTTTAACGTTCGGGCACAACCCCACATAGGACCCGCAAGGGGGCCCTAGAGAACGGACCAAGACTTGGACCAAACTTCCAAAGTAGTGACCAAACAATGACCCAAAGGACGGTCCGTTGGTCCACCAACGGTCCGTAGACCATGGGCGTCGATTGGAAATGCAAGGCAGGATGGTCAGTCCCTAAATGGGACTAAGTCTCAACCTACGAGATACAACCAACAAACCGTCCGTTGACAAACGGTCCATCCGTTCCCCCTCTGTCGATTGGGATTGAAAGCCTGTAGGTTGGGGAGTTGCAGCCCCAACAAATGAGACCTCACCAACGGTCCTTCCCTTGACAAACGGACCATCGGTTGGTCCGTCGATGGTTGCTGTCCCAAAAGCTGCAACGTGCCTCTTAAATCTTGGGGTATTTTGGGAAATTCACCCCAAGTATTTTCTGACCTTATGCAGATATTTTTAGGGTTTTTAAGTTATATTATATTGGTTTTAAGTCCTTGACCTAGACAAGACCCCTCACTTCAAAAACTCAATCTCTCTCTCTCTCTAAAGACAAACTCTCTCAAGTCTCTTTGGAAGCTAGAAGTCAAGAAGGGCTAGGAGGGCTGGTTAGGACTTTGTTCTTCACCAAAATCATTGGGTTTTCTTGGATTTGAGGTATGGTGTCCATATTTGAACTCTCTTCCATTCAAGGAGCCACTTCTAATGAATTTTCAAAAAGGGTTTTCAACCCTAGTTTCTACTATCTTCAACCCTTAATATGGGTCTTGCATGAAAACGTTTCAAAAGACTAATTAATGATCTTTCTAATGTTAGTTGATGACTTTAAGGTTAAAACTTCAATGAAATCATCTTAAATCTTTTCTTCAAATATTGGCTTAAGAAATAGGTCACATGAGAATATTTGTGTAGAGAATGAACTTCGGTTTTCTTGTGTTGTTATGTTGGTTTAGCTACTGCCCTAAGGGCCTTATTATGAGGAATTGTTGATAAAATGTTTATAGGTTGTGATGGCTTGGTTAAATGGTGAGTTGCTTATATTGTATAGTTCTTATGAAAATTTGATCTTGAGTGGTATGGTCCATCTTCTTGTTGGCAGTGTTTACTTGATTAATTAGTTATGTTTAGTATGTATTGAGAATGTGATCTTGAAGGTCTTATTTGTGAAATGAAGAGATATTGGAAATGGGTCTTAAATTGTATGTTTGACCTATATTATGTCTAAATGAAGTGTATTATGTGAAGCATGTAAGGTGTGTGAATTGATGAATGAAGGTCTAAAGCATGAATAAAAGTAATGTGCATGAAATGATGCTTATATGCAAGGTGTGGTCACATGTACACACACACACTTAAGTGAATGTATGAAGCTAAGTTGAGTAAAGAGGGGAGTCTTTGTGTAGACACTCTTCGTGAGTTGAGATGAAGTGTCTAGTAGCAACCTCACTATTTCTAATGATCTTTGCAAGATAGGTCGGAGGATGAATGCCCTTCATGAGTTGAGATGTAGTATTCACTAGTTATCCTTAACTTATAGTTTATAATGTTTAGAATCCGTGGGGAGTTATGCCTAACACCGAGAGGATATGAAGAAGGGGTGGATTACACTTCGTGAGTTGAGATGTTGTATTCCAACGTACCTCTTGAGATGAGTACTCCTCGTTAGTAGAGAATGAGTAACTTAGTAGCAATCTTTTTATCCATTAACTATGATCCCACATAGGTGTAGATATTGGGAAAGCCATGTAAAAACTAAGAAGTATGACCTTACTCTAGCCAAGTGAGGACCCCTCATCCGATAGAGGTTAATATCGGGATTCCATGTCTAGCTCTCATGGTCTTTGTCGGTTAATCTAACCCCCCACAAAAGTAATGAAAGTAATAAGTCTTCTAATAGCATGTGCTACTTATGTGAATTGAATGAACTAAGTCTTCTAAAAGAACGTGCTACTTAGTGTAGGTGGTGGTATGGGACGCTACCTATCCATTGACTAAGTAGGACCTTCCGAAAGAGAAGACTTTGGTGTTTTGTTGGGTGTTCTTCTAATGTGTTGTGATTTGAGTGGTGACTTGTTCTCCCGAGGTGAGTAAGGAGAAAGGTGTAGTCTAGAGGATCACTTTTGTGTGCATTGAAGGAAGTGTTTAGACGTTTCCTTTATGCCTTACCTTGGAGAGTCTTAGGATTATCCTTAGGTAGTGAAACTCTTACGAAGATGAGTTCACTTCCTCATTGGCAATACCTTGGAAGTTCACCATTGTTGGAGTTTTTTTAGTTCACTATAAAGCTTTTAAACTTACTGTAATATTTTCTATGGTTCACAGTAATGTGGTTAAATTGTTGTAAAGTGCTAAATCCATGGGAATCCATTACGAGCGCTAAGTGGGAGTGGTAGTATGAGATGCTACTCTCACATTGCACTTAGTCTGACCTAAGAGTCCTATTGGAGAAGAGTAATTATGTGAAATCCGTATGCTTGAGTAGTTCAATGTAATGTTGAGATGGGTTTACTGTAAAATTGGGTAAGTTCACTGTAAGTGTATTCTTTTGGTTAAAATTATGGGAATCCTTCTTTAAGTGTTAAATGATGCTTCTTATGTTGTTTTGTTTTAAGTTCATGAATGTCTTACTTATTTGGCATGCAAGTTTATTTTACTAAAATGTCCCTTTTTACATGTTTTGCATATGCCATACTTAGTACATTGTTTGTACTAACCCCACACTTTCTATACCTTATAAGTATATGTTGTTGGAAGCTTTTGAAGGTTGGAGTTGAAGCTTGGGAAATCTACTCTCTCAAGATTTGGTATGTCCTCATATATTCGAGGACATAGTCTATGTTACCTAGTTTTATTATTAAGACTTATTATGTATTCTCTTTTAATGTAAAGGGTCGTGTCCCTAAGATTCTATGTCGTGTCTTTAAGTTGGCTTGTGACGATGAGAATCTCTAGTATTTATGAAAGACTTATTTTATTTAATTATTCGTGAAAAGTTTTAAATTCCGCACTACTTTTCATGTCTTATGTAATGAACAATAGTTGAAGGGCTTGTATGAGACCCCAAAGGGTCAAGTACACCCGGTCACGGTTCTAGGGTTGTCCCTAGCTTCTAGGGGGTGATTTCGGGTTGTGACAAACTTGGTATAAAAGCATAAGATTTAGGGAAATAGTTTAAGGTCTAGAAGTCTCACAAGACACATCTAGTAGTATTGTGTGAGTTGCGACACATCCATGGACAAGAGGCTATATGATGCTAGAAGTTTCACTTTCTTCTTATTCTAATGTCGTACCTTAGAGCTGAGTTATATAAGGTCTCTTTTCACAACCTTTTCTCTTTGTGTTTATAGGACGTGAATACGAGGATATTAACGCTAGAAGGGAGGAGGGAGGTGTAGCTAATGAGAGGATCCCTCCCCGTGATGACCAAGTTCCTATTGTTGGCCTAGAGGAAGAGATGTGGAGGTTCCTCTTCAAGAGCCTCATGTGTCTCCGAAACCCCAAGGGCCTCAAGTGCCTCCTATGCCTCAAGTTCCTCTTGTTGAGGGTGATATGACTAATGCGGAGTTGAGGGCTGCACTAATGAACTTGACACAACTCATGACGGCTCAAGCTCATGTCGTCAACAATCACTTTGTTGCTCACGCTAATCAAGGTGATACACTACAACCAAATGCTAGTACACCAGCTTCTAGGATTCGGGATTTCATGAGGATGAACCCTCCCACTTTTCATGGCACTAAGGTTGATGAAGATCCACAAGGCTTCATAGATGAGATTTTCAAAGTGGTGGATGCTATGGGTTTGACCCCTAGGGAGAAAGTAGAATTATCCACTTACCAACTTAAGGATGTTGCTCAAGTGTGGTATGAGCAATGGAGAGGTGAGAGACCCTTAGAAAGAGGTCCGGTTGATTGGGACAAATTCAAAGAGGCTTTCCTAGATTGGTTCTTTCCCTTAGAGTGGAGGGAGAATAAGATGGTTGGATTCATGAATCTTCGTTAAGGGGGAATAAGTGTGCAAGAGTACTCTCTCAAATTTACCCAACTCTCTAAATATGCCCCAACCATGGTAGCCAACCCTAGGTCTAGGATGAACAAATTTGTGATGGGAGTGTCTAGCTTGGTGGAGAAAGTGTGTTTTACGACAATGTTTCTTAATGACATGGATATTTCTAGGCTCATGGTTTATTCACAACAAATTGAGGAGTCCAACATTAGGGAGATAAGGCAAAAGGGTAAAAGGCCTAGGTAGGATGATTATAGTCACCATAAGCCTAAGAAGAGGTTCTATGTCCAATATTCTTCCATGGGGAACAAGGATAGGGCTACAAACCAACATTCTCAAGGTGGTGGCCACACTTTTGAAAGGGCTAGGTGTCCTACTTGTGGAAAACAACATTCGGGTAAGTGTCTTGCCACAACGGATGGTTGTTTTAGTTGTGGTAGCAAAGGCCATAAGATGAGGGACTTCCCTAACCTCAAATTAAGAGGGAAAGATGTCAATCAAGCTTCTTTAGATCCTAATGCTCCTAAGAAGAACCCTTCCTATGGGATGAGAGCTAGGAAGGATAACTAACCCGGATTTGATGGTCTTGGTAAGTATTAACCCTTTACGATTGTTGTTTATGTTATGAAATGAGTTTATGTCATTTTATAGTGCATATGATCATGTCATCTTGATGAATTTCTCAAAGAATGAATTTTTGAAAAAAATTGAATGTTTGGAAGTGGCTATAGTGATGCTCACTGTAAAAAATTGCATTTTGTAAGAAATATGCCTTGCCGTAATTGAAGTTTCAAAGTGTGCAAAACTGTTTCATATGAGCATGTTTAATGTTGGAGGAGGTAGTTTCTCCATAAAAGAAGGTTAAGAATGAGTTTTGAAATTTGTGAAGTTCGTAAAAGTTGCCTATGTTGCTAAGTGTGTGAAGGTGTGAAATGATGCTCTTTGTTAGTTGATGCTTTGATTTTTGATGTTTTTATCATGATTGTAATGTGTTATTTGAGTCTAAGTGAGTCCTTGATGGTTCTAGAGTTTTAGTGTCATTCGAGGACGAATGTTATCCCAAGTGGGGGAGAATGTAATGCCCTAAAACAAACTAACGTGAACTAGAAATTCCTAGTTGTTTCTTGAGTTAATTTTAAGTTAAAGTGAGTTACTTTAGTGTCCTTAGGAAATGGGATGCTATCTAGTCATTGCACTAAGTAGGCATTCCAAAAGAGAAGACTTTCGTGTTTTATTGGGTGTTCTTCTAATGTGTTGTGATTTGAGTGGTGACTTGTTCTTCCAAGGTGAGTAAGCCGAAAGGGGTAGTCTTGAGGATCACTTTGGTGTGCATTGAAGTAAGTGTTTAGACGTTTCCTTCATGTCTTACCTTGGAGAGTCTTAGGATTATCCTTAGGTAGTGAAACTCTTACAGAGATGAGTTCACTTCCTCATTTGCAATACCTTGGACGTTCACCATAGTTGGAGTCTTTTTAGTTCACTATAAAGCTTTTAAACTTACTGTAATGTTTTATATGGTTCAGTGTAATGTGGTTAAATTGTTGTAAAGTGCTAAATCCATGGGATTCCATTAGGAGCGCTAAGTGGGAGTGGTAGTATGGGATGCTACTCTCACATTGCACTTAGTGTGACCTAAGAGTCCTATTGGAGAAGAGTACTCATGTGAAATCCGTATACTTGAGTAGTTCAATGTAATGTTCAGATGGGTTTACTGTAAAATTGGGTAAGTTCACTGTAAGTGTATTCTTTTGGTTAAAATTATGGGAATCCTTCTTTAAGTGTTAAATGATGCTTCTTATGTTGTTTTGTTTTTAAGTTCATGATGTTTTACTTATTTGGCATGAAAGGTTATTGTACTAAAATGTCCCTTTTTACATGTTTTTGCATATGCCATACTTAGTACATTGTTTGTACTAACCCCACACTTTCTATACCTTATAAGTATAGGTTGTTGGAAGCTTTGGAAGGTTGGAGTTGAAGCTTGGAAAATCTACTCTCTCAAGATTTGGTATATCCTCATATATTCGAAGACATAGTTTATGTTTCCTAGTTTTATTAGTAAGACTTATTATGTATTCTCTTTTTATGTAAAGGGTCGTGTCCCTAAGATTCTATGTCGTGTCTTTAAGTTGGCTTGTGGATGAGATTCCCTAGTATTTATGAAAGACTTATTTTATTTAATTATTCGTGAAATTTTTTAAATTCTGCACTACTTTGTCATGTATTATGTAATGAACAATGAAGGGCTTGTATGAGACCACAAAGGGTCAAGTACGCCTGGTCACGGTCTGAGGGTTGTCCCTAGCTTTTAGGGGGTGCTTTTGGGTCTTGACAGACTTGGTATCAGAGCATAAGGTTTTGGGAAATAGTTTAAGGTCTAGAAGTCTCATAAGCAACATCTAGTAGTATCTTGGTCAGTGGTGTGAGTTGCGACACATCCATGGACAAGAGGCTATAGGATGCTAGAAGTTTCACTTTCTTCTCTATTCTAATGTCGTGCTTTAGAGTTGAGTTATATAAGGTGTCTTTTCTCAACCTCTTTCTCTTTGTGTTTATAGGACATGCATACGAGGAGATCAACCGCTAGAGGGAGGAAGGAGGTGTAGTTAATAAGAGGATTCCTCCCCATGTTGACCAAGTTCCTATTGTTGGCCTAGAGGAAGAGAATGTGGAGGTTCCTCTTCAAGAGCCTCAAGTGCCTCCGGAATCCCAAGGGCCTCAAGTTCCTCCTATGCCTCAAGTTCCTTTTGTTAAGGGTGATATGACTAATGCGGCGTTGAGGGCTGCCCTAATGAACTTGACACAACTCATGATGGCTCAAGCTCATGTCGTCAACAATCACTTTGTTGCTCAAGCTAATAGAGGAGATAGACCCCAACAAAATGCTGGTACACCCGCTTCTAGGATTCGGGAATTGAGGATGAACCCTCCCACTTTTCATGGCACTAAGGTGGATGAAGATCCACAAGGCTTCATAGATTAGATTTTCAACGTGGTGGATGCTATGGGTTTGACGCCTAGGGAGAAAGCCGAATTATCCGCTTACCAAGTTAAGGATGTTGCTCAAGTGTAGTATGAGCAATGGAGAGGTGAGAGACCCTTAGAAATAGGTCCGGTTGATTGGGAGGAATTCAAAGAGGCTTTCCTATATAGGTTCTTTCCCTTAGAGTGGAGGGAGAAGAAGATGGTTGAATTCATGAATCTTCGTCAAGGGGGAATGAGTGTGCAAGAGTACTATCTCAAATTTACCCAACTCTCTAAATATGCCCCAACCATGGTAGCCAACCCTAGGGATAGGATGAACAAATTTGTTATGGGAGTGTCTAGCTTGGTGGAGAAAGAGTGTAGTACGGCAATGCTTCTTAATGACATGGATATTTCTAGGCTCAAGGTTTATGCACAACAAATTGAGGTGTCCAAAATTAGGAAGATAATGCAAGAGGTTAAAAGGCCTAGGTCGGATGATTGTAGTCACCATAAGCCTCAGAAGAGGTTCTATCACCAAGATTTTTTCCATGGGGAACAAGGATAGGGCTCCAAACCAAAATTCTCAAGGTGGTGGCCACACTTTTGAAAGGGCTAGGTGTTCCACTTGTGGAAAGCAACATTTGGGTAAGTGTCTTGCCAGAATGGATGGTTGTTTTAGTTGTGGTAGCAAAGGCAACAAGATGAGGGACTGACCTAACCTAAAACCAAGAGGGAAAGATGTCAATCAAGCTTCCCTAGATCCTAATGCTCCCAAGAAGAACCCTTCCTATGGAATGGGAGCTAGAAAGGATAACTAATCCGGATTTGATGGTCTTGGTAAGTCTTAGCCCTTTGTGATTGTTGGTTTATGTTATGAAATGAGTTTATCTGGTTTTATAGTACATATGATCATGTCATCTTGATGAATTGCTTCAAGAATAAATTTTTGAAAAAATTTGAATGTTGGGCAGTGGCTACAGTGATGCTCACTATAAAAGACTTTGCATTTTGAAAAAAATAATTCCTTGCCTTCATTGAAGTTTCAAACTGTGCAAAAGTGTTGTATATGAGCATGTTTAATGTTGTATAAGGGTTTTCCTTCATAAAAGAAGGTTAAGAATGAGTTTTGAATTTTGTGAAGTTGGTAAAAGTTGCCTATGTTGCTAAGTGTGTGAAGGTGTGAAATGATGTTGTTTGTTAGTTGATGCTTTGATTTTAATGTTTTGATAATGATTGTAATGAGTTATCTGAGTCTAAGTGAGTCCTTGATGGTTCTAGAGTTTTAGTGTCATTCGGGGACTAATGTTATCCCAAGTGGTGGAGAATGTAACGCCCTAAAATGAACTAAGGTGAACTAGAGATTCTTAGTTGTTTCTTGAGTTAATTTTAAGTTAAAGTGAGTTACTTTAGTGTCCTTAGGAAATGTGTGAAGTTTGGTTAAGTTTGGAGGTCAAACGACCAAGAACGTCCATGACGTTCGGAAGGTGTGCCCTAGAAAGTACTTGTGTGTCTTGAGGTGTTTGAGTGAGTTTTACGTGTTCATTCTACTTGAAACTTGCATGAGATATTCCTAAGACCTAGACGAATTAGTTTAGGGGTTTAACTTTCGGGCATGACCCCATGTAAGACCCGCAAGGGGGCCCTAGAGAAGGGCCTGAGACTTGGACAAAACTGCCAAAGCATTGACCAAACGATGACCCAAAGGACGGTCCGTTGGTCCACCAACGGTCCGTCGACCATGGGCGTCGATTGGAACTGCAAGGCAGGATGGTCAAGCCCTAAATGTGACTAAGTCTCAACCTACGAGACCCAACCAACGGACTGTCGGTTGACAAATTGATCGTCGGTTCCCCTCTGTCGATTGGGCTTGAAAGCCTGCATGTTGGGGACTTGCAGCCCCAACCAACGAGACCTCACCAACGGTCCGTCCCTTGAAAAACGGACCATCGGTTGGTCCTTCTATGGTGGCTGTCCTAAAAGCTGCAACGTGCCTGTTAAGTGTTGGGGTATTTTGAAAAACTCACCCCAAGTCTTTTATGACCCTAGGCTGATATTTTTAGAGTTCTTAAGTTATATTATATTGGTTTTAAGTCCTAGACCTATACGAGACCCCTCACTTCAAAAACTCATCTCTTTCTCTCTAAAGACAAACTCTCTCAAGTCTCTTTGGAAGCTTGAAGTCAAGAAGGGCTAGGAGGGGTGGTTAGGACGTGGTTCTTCACCAAAAGCATTGTGTTTTCTTTGATTTGAGGTATGGTATCAATCCTTTAACTATCTTCCATTCAAGGAGCCACTTCTAATGAATTTTCTAAAATGGTTTTCAACCCTAGTTTCTACTATCTTCAACCCTTAATATGGGTCTTGCATGAAACCGTTTCAAATGACTAATTAATGATGTTTCTAATGTTAGTTGATGACTTTAAGGTTAAAACTTCAATGAAATCATGTTAAACCTTTTCTTCAAATGTTGTCTTAAGAAATTGGTCAAATGAGAATGTTTGTGTAGAGAATGAACTTTGGTTTTCTAGTGTTGTTATGTTTGTTTAGCTACTGCCCTAAGGGCCTTATTATGAAGAATTGTTGACAAAATGTTTATAGGTTGTGATGGCTTCGTTAAATGGTGAGTTACTTATATTGTATAGTTGTTATGATAATTTGATCTTGAGTGGTATGATCCATCTTCTTGGTAGCGGTGTTTACTTGATGAATTAGTTATGTTTAGTATGTATTGAGAATGTGATCTTGAAGGTCTAATTTTTGAAATGAAGAGATATTGGAAATGGGTCTTGAATTGTATGTTTGACCTACATTATGTCTAAATGTAGTATATGATTAAGTGAAGCCTGTAAGGTGTGTGAATTGATGAATGAAGGTCAAAAGCATGTATAGAAGTAATGTGCATGAAATGATGCTTATATGAAAGGTGTGCTCACATGTACACACACACACTTAAGTGAATGTATGAAGCTAAGTTGAGTAAAGAGGGGAGTCTTGGTGTGGACACTCTTTGTGAGTTGAGATGAAGTGTCTAGTAGCAACCCCACTATTCGTAATGAGTTTTCCAAGATAGGTCTGAGGATGAATGCCCTTCGTTAGTTGAGATGTGGTATTTACTAGTTATCCTTAAACCATAGTTTATAATGTTGATAATCCGTGGGGAGTTATTCCTAGCACCGAGAGGATATGAAGAAGGGGTGGATTAGACTTCGTGAGTTGAGATGTTGTATTGCAACGTACCTCTTGAGATAAGTACTCCTCGTTAGTAGAGAATGAGTTACTTAGTCTCAATGTCTTTATCCCTTAACTATGTTCCCACATAGGTGTAGCTATTGGGAAAGCCATATAAAAGCTAAGAAGTATGACATTACTCTAGGCAAGTGAGGATCCCTCATCCGATAGGGGTTAATATTGGGATTCCATGTCTAGCTCTCATGGTCTTTGTCGGTTAAGCTACCCCCCCACAAAAGTAATGAAAGTAATAAGTCTTCTAAAATCATGTTCTACTTATGTGAATCGAATGAGAGAAGTCTTCTAAAAGAACGTGCTACTTAGGGTAGGTGGTGGTATGGGATGCTACATATCCATTGCACTAAGTAGGACCTTCCGAAAGGGAACACTTGGTGCCAAACCTTCTAAAAGAGTGTACTACTTAGAGTAGGTGGTGGTATGGAACGCTATCTACTCATTGCACTTAGGCATTCCGAAAGAGAAGAATTTGGTGTTTTGTTGGGTGTTCTTCTAACGTGTTGTGATTTGAGTGGTGACTTGTTCTCCCGAGGTGAGTAAACCAAAAGGGGTAGTCTTGAGGATCACTTTGGTGTGCATTGAAGGAAGTGTTTAGACGTTTCCTTCATGTCTTACCTTGGAGAGTCTTAGGATTATCCTTAGGTAGTGAAACTCTTACGGAGATGAGTTCACTTCCTCATTGGCAATACCTTGGAAGTTCACCATTGTTGGAGTCTTTTTAGTTCACTATAAAGCTTTTAAACTTACTGTAATGTTTTATATGGTTCACTGTAATGTGGTTGAATTGTTGTAAAGTGCTAAATCCATGGGAATCCATTAGGAGTGCTAAGTGGGAGTGGTAGTATGTGATGCTACTCTCACATTGCACTTAGTGTGAACTAAGAGTCCTATTGGAGAAGAGTACTTATGTGAAATCCGTATAATTGACTAGTTCACTGTAATGTTGAGATGGGTTTACTGTAAAATTAGGTCAAGTTCACTGTAAGTGTATTCCTTCTTTAAGTGTTAAATTATGCTTATTATGTTGTTTTGTTCCTAAGTTCATGAATGTTTTACTTATTTGGCATGAAAGGTTTTTTTACTAAAATGTCTCTTTTTACATGTTTTTGCATATGCTATACTTATTAAATTGTTTGTACTAACCCCATACTTTCTATACCTTATAAGTATAGGTTGTTGGAAGCTTTTCAAGGTTGGAGTTGATGCTTGGGAAATCTACTCTCTCAAGATTTGGCATGTCCTCATATATTCGAGGTCATAGTCTATGTTTCCTAGTTTTATTATTAAGACTTATTATGTATTCTCTTTTAACGTAAAGGGTCGTGTCCCTAAGATTCTATGTCGTGTCTTTAAGTTGGCTTCTGACGATGAGATTCTCTAGTATTTATGAAAGACTTATTTTATTTAATTATTCGTGAAAATTTTTAAATTCCGCACTACTTTTCATGTCTTATGTGATGAACGATAGTTGAAGGGCATGTATGAGACCCCAAAGGGTCAAGTACGCCCGGTCACGGTCTGAGGGTTGTCCCTAGATTCTAGGGGGTCCTTTCGGGTCGTGACAATGGGATTGGGAATGGGTTGATCACGATTTTGATTAATTATATACACACAAAAATAGGTATATAGTTCAATTAGGTTCAGTTTAGGACGTGGGGTGAATTTCCCATTCACCTCTTAAGTGGGCAATGCGCAGGCACCAGTTGCAGGCCACTATCGACGGACTATAAGTCCATCGACGAGCCTTCTGTGGCTTCAGTCGATTGGACCTTGGCCTGTTTTGTTGATCCTTACCCAGGCTAAGTTTCCACGGACGAGACCTCACCTACGGGCCGTTGGTAAACCAACTGGGCGTCGTTTGGTTCAGTCGATTGACAATGCCAAGGCAGTGTCTCGACAGCCTTGAGTCCTTCTTGTGGGCCCATTTGCGGGGCCCTTTTGAAGTTGTGCCTGGACTTTTCCAAAGTAAATACTAATATTAACAAGTTATAGACCTCCCACACTATTTTAATCCACAACCATTACATGTAACACGTCCAAACATGCTTAGCCTCATCAAGACACAAACATGCCTATCGCAAGGCTATCTTTCAAACGTCTTGGACGTTCTTGAATGTTTGACCTCCAAACATCACGAAACTCCATATACTACCATTAAACTTCATTATAACTCATTTTAAGACTTTATAAGCTCATTTTATACAATTATAAGCACGTATAGACACATGAGGTACATAGGTGACTAGTCGTCGAACGTCTTGATCGTCCCTTGCCGTTTGACTTACAAATCACCTCAAACTTTACACAGTGCCTCAATACTATATTATAAGCCATTTTAGGACATTAGAACCTTAAGACAAACATGTTAGGCTCTAGACACCCTAACTCATTTTGGGGGTCTTACAATCACTACTTATTATATAAGTTGTATGAAGGAATGTATTACTTCTGGTATCCTATCTTGTTTAATTGATATTATGAGGTTATGGGGCTTCACATGATCATTGCAGTTGTAGGATTGGGATTGGATTATTGATATGAACTATTGAACATGAAATGTTCATATGACTTTATGATAATATGTCTTTGGTTATGATTATGCTTGATGTTGTATTGATCCTTATCTTGTAAATGATCTCTTGTATGTGCATCAAAGGCTTTCAAAAGACATAGCATACATTCTGAAGATATGGTTCTTTTAATGCATTGCTTTAAGTATTTTATGTGCATATACCCATACTTATAACATGTGGCATACCGACACATATACTTTATATAACTACAAATGTAGGGTCTGGCCGTTGAAGATTAAAAAGGTAGACTGAAGTAGTTTGGAACGCTTTGTCCAAGTGTTGGTAGATCTTCATGTTCAAGGATGCTATATTTTCATTATTCTAGCAATGAAGATTTTAAGCGATACTGTTTTATTCCTTTTTATCATTTGGATTCCATTGTAGTAAGGCCTATATGGCATACTGACATTGTATTGGTTAAGTCCAAGACTCATATTCTTTAGATGGTTTTTATGTGACAATGTTTTTAGACTATCGTATATATGTTGATCATGTTGCTAAAAGAGAAGCCTAAGTAAGATTCTATGTGAGAGGTCTATGGTTATCTCAATATATAATAAGCGAGAAGTCTAAGTATACTTCACATAGTATATGCAGAAGTTTTTAATTTTTCCGAATTTGTAACCTATGATATGTTATGACAAATTCTAAGGGCTTGTGTAAGTCCTCTTCGAGGACGACGACTCCGGTTACATCTGGGGTGCTCTCCGGATGTGAAAGAATCATTGAGGAATCACCGATCATCTTGGTACAGATGTCCACGTCTTCTTGCAATTGACCTCTTATCACTTCAAAGGCACGAACCAACATATTAGTAGTAATTTAAAGAATATGGGTTAGTACAACTACTTGTACTAAATATGAATATATGCACATAAAACTTGTGAAGACATGCACAAAAGGTACCATTTTTTAGTAACATGCTGAGCAACTTTTAAATCCTTTATGCATATACAAGAGAGTATATACTAGCAAATGATCACAACACATAAGACATGTTCATAAACAAGAACAACATCATCATAAATTCATATCAACATTTAAAGTTCATTAGAGCATATCCTCAACATACAAGACCCTTACTAAAAATCCCATCCCAAACCTACAAGTGCAATGCTCATGTGAAGCCACATAACCCCACGTAATCAAGTAAACAAGAGAGGAGATCATAAGTAATGCCATAATCTTATGAGTAGCCATCAACATATATAGAAATTCATACATATATCATGTTTAGCAATGAAACCAATATAATAAAAGAACAACATCATATATAGCCAACATATATACATTTCATGATATCATAAGTACATAAGAACATAAGAACAACCTCTAGGACTTCCCTCAACGTTAACTTGTGCAATGCATAGGTAGAGTTCCATACCCATACCAATACTAAGTAGAAACCTTTAGGTCACCCTAGTTAGTGTTAATCTACATTACTTCATTCATTCATTTTAATTTCGGGAACAATTGCCTTAACCAACAAGAGACCATGTGAGATAAACATGGAATCCGGTGTCATGAAACCCTATACATAAAGAAGGTTCTCTGCTTGCAAAGGTAGAACCAAAACATGAACATAACATTATAGGTGAATCCATTATCTAGTATTCCTATGGGGGCAAAATAGTTCAAGAACAAGGAAATATACTAGAGAAAACCCATTTGTACAGAAAATCCCTTGGAATTGGGTGAATTAGAAATCAACTTTGAATGGACCTCCTCGGAAAGGAATCCCAAGAGGTAAAGAATACATAGCTTATGAATACTTTAACCACAATTTTGATTAGAAACCTTGGAGACTTGGTCTTCTTCTTCAAGCTTCTATGCTTCTCTAATGGAGGTTTAAAAGAGAGAGAAAGTACGAAGAAGGAAGAGCTTTGGGTTTAGATTTTGGGATTTGATTTGAGTGAGTGAATGTGAGGTAAAACTGATTTAAAATCAATATATAAACCTCCCCTAAAAAAACAAAATGGCCCTCACTTAAGTTAACCTTTTAGTGAAGTCAATCTTGAATTCTAATTTCAGATTTTCCGTCGGAAAACAAGTCTGCATTGCGGAGTTGGTCCCTAAATATTTACAAGATTAATTTTTGAGACAAAAGACTCCGCGTCGCAGGCCAATAGTTTATGTCCATGGTGAACCATGTCCGCGACGCAGACTGGTTTCTTCATAGTGCAACTCTTTTCTTCCTTGGGCAGGTTGTTTGGCTAATAGTGGGGTCCCCTCAAGGACCCCTAGGGAAGTCCTTGGGGGGCCGGACCCGAACGTTTGACCCTATATACATCATTTTACTTATTTAAAGTATTTTTACAACTTTTAGACTCCATACAAAACTTCCAAACCTACACAAGACCTAAGTATGTTTACTAGCTCAATTTCACTAGTTTCCACACGTCGGGATTGTACCAGGAAATTTAGGCTATGATACTCCTAAGTACATATTATTACATTATTCTAGGTCTAGAAACTTCATTATAACAATTATTCAATAGGTGAGGCTCTAGTATAAGTAGAGTAAGTTACGGAGTGTTACATTATCCCCCCCTTAGGATCATTCATCCCCGAATGACACTTTAACCTTTTTATAGGGTGAGAAAGAGACTCAATACTAGCAGCCCAACCCAGAAAAACAACAACATGAATATAATAATCATGAGTCACAGCTCATAGGAGGAATAATCAACTCCATTCAACACATAAACACGGCATTACACATAGCAACTCAGTTCAAAGCTTACCACATACAAGAGCTCAACATTTCACATTACTTAATGAGGAACTACTTTCTCAATTTCGACATGATTTGAACATGCACACAAAGATTCAACATGCTATTTTTCTTCTCAATACCATATCAAACACCACAATCTCAAGAAGGCAAAATACACAACTCCTATAAGTGCACAAAGAACATAAAAACATATTTTCATGAAAACTCATTTTAGCATGCAACCTATAACACCTCGAAATTCCAAGACCTAATCTAGAGCCTAACATAGGTTTCTATAAGTTTAGACAATGTTTAAAGGTTAATATTAATGAATATATGTCATTTAGAAAGTTTAGGAATCAAAACGTCAAGGACCGTCTATGACATCCGGAGACTAGTGCGAAAGGTGCTAGCGTACCTTAGCCTATTTGACTAGGTTTTCGGAGTTGGAAATCGATGAATTTTTGTGGAAGGGTTTCTAACATGTATTACAGTTAGTTCATAGTCGAAAATTCTTGTTAAAACTACCCAATGACAAACCAAGGGTCCTTGAGTAGGACCGTTGCAATTTGTGGCAAAAGCTGTCAAGAGACCCTATCCACAAACGGTGCCCATCGACGAGGCGTGGTCCATCGATGGGACATCACTGGCGACCTTTGATGGGAACATATACATTTTGTCCAATGGTGTATTTCTACAAGTCTCTAACCAACACGACGGACCAACACGACGGTTGGTCCCTTAGCCGTCGTTTGACAAACGAGGTTTGTCGGTGTGTCGTCTATGAGAACACTATTTTGTTGCACGTTTATAGGTTAGTTAAATTAATTAATTAGGTGGTTAGTTAATTATTTAGGGGTTAATTAAGGTCTAAATAACTTAGTTAATGACCTATATAAAGACCCTAACCTAATTTAACTAACCTAACCTTCATAATTCCCAAAACCCAATTGCTCTTCCTTCTCTGTTCTTGCTCTCTCGCAAGTTGAATAACACCATAGAATACCAAAGTCAAGAGGGTTATAAGGATGCATAGATCAAGGTTTCACCATCAATCTTCAAGGTTTAAAAAGGTATGGGAACTATTAACCTTTGGGATTCCTTTCCCCAAAGGGTTCTCGCAAAATTGATTCAAAAAATGAGTTTTCATGTGTGTTTCTTCCAATTACGAAATTGATCTTCTAAATTGATTTTTCTATGGTTTCTTTTTATTATATTGATTATATTATGATGAAATATAACACAATTACACTACTTCTTGATGTGTTTGTCTAGTTTGTAGAAGATTACCTTTTCCCTTTAATTGTGATCTTGAATGGAATTGTATAGTATTGGTTCAATTGATTTGGTTATTGTTTGAATTACTATACTATTATGTTAATTGTTTGAATAATTTTCCTTTTTTGTAGGTAAGACCTTGTTGGTGGCTTTGGAAGAGGAATGAGGTAAGGCTTTGTGACTTTTAAACCTTAACTCTATTGTGATTACTTATACATTATGATGTTGATTCAATTGAAGTATACTTGTTGTGATTGGATTGGTTAGGATGGTATGATGTTTGTGTTGAAATGTCTTGACTTATGAATTTTGAGATCATGTTAAGGTTGTAAAGATATAAGGATGATGTTAATTCATTGTGTGCGTTACTATGACATGCTATAAGGTGTTGATCTCACTGTGAGGATTGTGTTGAAAGGTTATTCTCATGCATTTCCTAATGAGCTAATTATTATGATATACAAGGGGTTAGCCTCCTATGACCTAAACTATGTTATCATTATTAATGAAAGACATTTCAAAGTGGACTCTAGCTTAGCACCGAAGGAACTACTAGTGAGGAGTGTCCCTTCCCACATAGGGAAGGTAGGTTTAGTATTATACTCATGATATTGTAGACTATAATGCATGTAGCATAAAGATGGTCCCAATTATATCTTCTAGTTTTTAAACTATGTTGCCTCCGCAGGAATACTAGCTACTGGATCCACCTAGATGTTATGTTCATGTTTGTTATTACTTTGTCCGGTAGACCACCTTCCATCGGTGTAAGTTTTATAACACCGGATTCCACACTTAGAACTTGTGATCTATGTCGATTAAGGCAACTGTTTCCGAAAATAAAATTATGTAGTGTACTATACACTAACTAGGGTGACTTGAGAGGTTCGACTTAGCCTATGTAAGGGTATGGGACTCTACCTATGCCTTGCACTAGTTTTCCTTAAGGGAATCCTTAGGAGGTTGTTCTTGTGTTCTTATAATGTATATGTTATGAATATGTTTACTCTACATGTTATTGACTCTATATGATGTTAGTTTCACTTATAAGCATGTTGTTGGTTTATATTGCAAAAAGTATGATGATTGTTACTCTTGGTACTATGTTATGTGAAGTTGGGAATTCTTGTAGTATTTTGTTGAGTTGACTTGACTACGTGAGATTATGGGGCCTTGCTTTGTGATTGCACTTGAGGACTTGATAAGGGGTTATGGATAGGGGCCTAGTTTATATCGTAATGTTATGAAGTTCTTATATGTGCCTTGTGAGTATAATATGATGTTAAAGTTACTTGGATACGTATGTGTTGGTATTAGCTTAGTTATGTTGGTCTAGTGTTTAATATGCTATTTTCTTAATTAATATGTGTTCACTTGATGAGGTTGTTCTTTAAAGAGCATAAAATAAGGGTTTAACAATAACTTTCATAGTTTTATAAATTATCCCATTTTAGCATGATTTAAATGTTATATGTGCATGTGTTTCCATACTTAGAAAGTGACGTACTAACCCCTATTTTATTACTTTTCCCCAACATTTTAGGTTCCGTTCGTTGAAGGCTTGAGACCATTGGAAGAAGACTTGGATCCCCACTCTCCAAGTTGGGTAGGTCTTCACCACTTTGAGGGCAATACCACTTTATAGAATTTGATGTTGTTTAGTCTAAAAGACATTTGTTCATTCTCTTTCATTAAGAGTACTATGATTGTAATAGCCTATATGTGGCTTCTATCGAATTGATGTATGGGATATGCCCAATTTTTATACTCTTGTTTAGATGGTTATGATATGAGACATCCATTTTAAGACTATATCGTATTTATATATATAAATATATATATATGTGTGTGTGTGTGTGCAATAAAAGTAGAAGATTATGTAATCTTCATATACAAAGGGTCTATGTATACTCCATATGACTATATTATGTATATGCGAGAGGTCTATGTAAACCTCATGAAAAGTTTAGATGAAAAGTTTTAAATTTTCCGCACGTTTAATCTATGAATGTAATGACGAATGTGAAGAGGCTAGTCTTAGTCCTCTCTGAGGACGCCGACGCCGGTTACGTCTAGGGGGTGCTCCCCGGATGTGACACAACCTTTACCAAGTTATATACAAACACAAAAAATACGTAAAATTCACTTAATTCTTAAAATTTATTTTAAGAAGCACAACGAACCTCCAACAGAAAAAAGATGAGGGTAGCGGGACCTCATGTCGGACTCGGCCTCTCATGTTGCACCCTTAACTAGATGGTTTCTCCATAGGACTTTTACAAAGGTCACCTCTTTGTTCCTCAACTTTTTGACTTGATAATCTAGGATATAAATCAAAACCTCTTCATAGGATAGGTCCTCATTCACCCATAGACCTTCAATTAGATAGAATAGGCACTGGGTTGCCCAAACATTTATTGAACATAGAAACATGAAATAACGGATGAACCGAAGCTAGTTCACTAGGTAGTTTCAACTCATGATAATCAGCTTTTCCGACCCTTTGAAATACCTCATAAATACCAACATACCGGGGACTTAGCTTTCCCTTTTTACCAAATTTAATCACCCCTTTCATGGTTGAAATCTTCAAATAGAACCAATCACCTATTTCAAACGCAAGGTCTCTTCTTCTATTGTCAACATGAGATTTTTGCCGACTATAGGCTGTTTTCAACCTATCTCTTATAAACGAAACTTTCTCTATATCCTTATAGACTATCTCGGGACCAAACAGTAAGGACTCACCAACCTCAAACCACCTAAAAGGCTATCAACATCTTCTACCATAGAGTGTTTCAAAAGGTGCCATAGAAACACTCCAATGGTAGCTATTATTATATGAGAACTCAATCAACGAAAAGTGATTGTCCCAATTTCCGTTGAAATCAATAACACAAGCTCTTAACATACCTTCTAGTGTTTGAATGGTACATTCCGTTTGACCATCCGTTTGAGGATTAAAAGCGGTGCTAAGTTTAACTTGAGTACCCAACCCTTTTTTAATACACCTCCATAAATGAGAAGTGAATTGTACACCTCTGTTGGAGATGATGGACAAAGTGATCCCATGTAGGCTCACAATCTAATTAAAGTATATTCTAACATACTCTTCCGCCTACTAAGCGGACTTGACCGGGATAAAGTGGACTGATTTTGTCAACCTATCCATAATAACCCATATTGAGTCATTTTGCCTCCGGGTTCATGGCAACCCAACAACAAAGTGCATATTAATAACCTTCAACTTCCAAATAGGCACATCCTTTATTTGAGTCAAACCACCAGTATTTTGATGCTCGGCCTTAAGTTTTTGGCAATTTGGGCACCTAGCAACAAATTCCGCTATGTCCCTCTTCAAACCATCCCACCAATAGACCTCTTGAAGATCTCGATACATTTTGATGGAACCTGGATAAATAGAATATCAGGAACCATGAGATTCTTCCAAAATTAAATTTCTCAAATCATTAAAATCCGGTACATACAATCTACCTTGGTACCTAAGTGCCCCATCCCCCGGGAGAATGACTCGTTAAGCTTACCTAGTACCGACTCATTAAGTTCTGTCAATATAGGATCAAGGTGTTTCTTAGACTTCACCTCAACCACAAATGATTATTCGGAGTTCTGACAAACAATAGGACCTCCACTTGGAGAATCTTCTTACCGAATACCCAATCGAGCTAATCTATGAACTTTTATTACTATCTCTTTCTTTTAATCAGGGACATGTGCTACACTACAAGTAGTCAATCAAATCAAGGCATCCTAAACAACATTTGTTTTGCCGGGGTGGTAAAAGACACTAATGTCATAATCCTTCAATATTTCCAACCACCTACTTTGTCAGATATTCAACTCCTTTTTAGTAAAGAAATACGTAAGACTCTTGTGGTCATTAATTACATCCACATATACCCTATAGATATATTGTCTCCATATTTTAAAGGCAAACACCACGACGCTAATTGTAGATCACGAGTTTGATTGTTCTTCTCATGCACCTTGAGTTTTTTAGAGACATAAGCTATCATCTTACCATGTTGCATAAGGACACAACCAAAACCTACTCCAAAAGCGTCATAATACACTTCAAACACTTTGGTACACTCCAATAAGGTCAACACCAGAGCAGAGGTAAGCTTATATTTCATTTTTTGGAAGCCTCTTTCAGAAGCCTCAGCACACTCAAACTTAGTCTTCTTTTGAGTTAAGGTTGTCAAAGGAGAAGCAATGGTTACCATCCCATCAACAAACCTTCTACTGTACCCAATTAGACCCAAGAAATTTCTTATGTCGGTAGGGGTTAGAGGTCTAGGCCAATTTCTAACCACTTTCGTTTTCATTAGATCGACCTATATACCCTCACTTGAGATGATAATTCTAAGAAATGGAACCGATCACAAAACAAATTCACACTTGATATACATAAAAAAGAGTTTATTTTCCTTTAGGACTTGCAATACAACCCTCACATGGCCCAGATGTTCATCTTCACAATTAGAATACACCAAGATGTTATCAAATGAACAGAATCATAAAAGCATCAAGGTAATTCCGGAACACTCTATTCATTAGGTCCATAAAAGTCGTCGGGGCATTAGTTAGCCTAAAAGACATGAATCATAACTCATAATGACCATATCCAGTTCAAAAGGTCATTTTCGGAATATCTTAACCTCTCACCCTATGTTTGTGATATCCCGACCTCAAATCAATCTTCAAAAATTAACTCGCACCTTGGAGTTGATCAAATAAATATCAATCCTAGTGAGAGGATACTTATTCTTTATGATAACTTTATTGTGTTGACAGTAATCGTTACACATCCTAAGTGACCTATATTTCTTTGTTCACAAAAATAACCAGAGTAACCCATGGAGAAATACTAGGTTGAATGAAACCTTTGTCTAGTAAATCATTAGGTTGAGCCTTCAACTCTTTCAACTCGGCCGGAGCCATCCGATAAGGAGGAATTGAAATGGGTTCATATCCGGCAATAAGTCAATACAAAAATCAATTTCCCATTCAGGAGGAATTGAAAGCAAGTCATCTGGAAAGGCTTCCGTAAATTCCCTCACTACGGGGGTAGACTCAATAGGAGAAATCTAGGATTAAATATCTTTGACCCTAACCACATGGAATAGACACCCCTTGGAGATCATCTTACAAGCTTTAAGACAATAAATGATTTGACCTCTAGGGATTGAGTTTGTTATGACCCGCAAGTACACCCTAGAAGTTAGGGCGACTCTTTGGTCGAAATATGGCGTGATAGACCTCACGGAGGTCTTGTACAAGCCTCTTAGCTATAATTCATTACATAAGATATGAAAAGTAGTTCGAAATTTATACTTTTCACAATAATAAATAATAATAAACATCTTTTATAAATACTAAGAATAGTCTCATAGTTACAAGTCAACCTAAACACACTACATAAATATCATAAGAACATGGCCCTTTGCATATATAGATAAATACAAAATAAGTCTTATACAAATCTTAAAAAGAACTAAGGAAATAAAGACTATGCCATCGAATGTATGAGAACATACTTAGTCTTGAGAGAGTCGATTCCAAAGCTTGACTTCAAAACATCCACTTGCTTCAAACCTATACTTATTGAATATAGAAAAGTATGGGGTTAGTACAAACAATGTACTAAGTATGACATGCAAAGTCGTGCAAAAAGGGACATTATGTATAGCAGTAAACTTTCATGCTAAATTAGTAAAACCTTCATGCATATAGAAGTAAAACAACATATAAACTCATCATTAACACGTAGAATAACACTTCCATAGTTAACACATAAACACACATTTTAGTGAACTCATTACCTTTGAAGTTTGCCTAACCAACTATACGAAGACTCGCCAAGGTAAGACAAAAAGTGACCGCCTATACAATTTCTCAAATCACACCTACACGTAGAATAAGACTTCCATAGTTAACACATAAGCACACATTTTAGTGAAATCGTTACCTTTGAAGTTTCCCTAACCAACTATCCGAAGACTCACCAAGGTAAGACATAAAGTGACCGCCTATACAATTCCTCCAATCACACCTAAGTGATCCTCAAGACTACCATCCATAGGCTTATTTCGCACGGGCGACAAGTCCACACTCCATAACTAGACACTATAAGAAACATGCTTGTATTAAAGAACTTCACATAAGTATTCCTCTCAAGTGGACTTAGAAGTCACACAAAGTGCAATATGAGAGTAGCATCCCATACAACTACCCCCACAATGTGTTCCTTGAGGATTCCATGAGATTTTATACACCCTTTTCACCAATCATAAACTTCTTCATACAAGACTTAGCCTTAACATGCTTACTTAACATTAGACATTAAATCACATAACTTCATTTTCATTACCTAGAGACTCATTCTTTCATTGACATATAAGACACACCTATACTTCCCTTTCAAGTTCCTACTTGTGCAATGGAATAAATAGTGTACCATACCACCACCATTACTGAGTAGTACTGTAACGACTCGAAAGTACCCCCTAGAAGAAGAGAGAACTCATGGGTCGGAACAATTGCGTACTTGACATTTTGGATGTTTTGTACAAGCCTTAGCTATCATTCATTACATAAGACATGAAAAGTAGTGCGGAATTAAAAGTTTCACGAATAAATTATTAAAGAGAACATCTTTCACAAAAGCAAAGGATTGATCTCGTCTACACAAGCCAACTTAAAGACATGACATAAATAATCTTAGGGACACGACCCTTTTCATTTGAAAGAAATACATAATAAGAACTTATACAAAACTAGAAGAATTAAGAACTATGCCCTCGAATATATGAGGACATACTTTGTCTTGAGAGAATCTTTCCCATGTTTTGCCTTCTAAAATTCAACCTTGCTTCCAAACCTATACTTATATAGTATAGAAAAGTATGGGGTTGGTACAAATAATGTACTAAGTATGGCATATGCAATAACATGCAAAAAGGGACATTTTATTAAAAAAAGCTTTCATGCCAAATACGTAAAATCTTCATGAGTATAGAAGTAACACAAAATAGGAATCATCATTTAACACTTAGAGAAGGATTTCGAAGATTTAAACAAAAGGAACCATTTTATAGTAAAGCATAGAACCATTACAGTGAACTTAAGAAAACTTAGAGTGAATTCATTTTAGCCTTTACAGTGAACTATCTTAATCCCAAAACAGTGAACTCCCAATGTCAAGCCAAGAAGAAGTAAACACATATTCGTAGGAGTTTCCCTAGCTAAGGTTTTCCTAAGACTCACTAAGGTAAGACATGCAGGAAACACCCATAGACCTCCTTCAATACACACCTAGGTGATTCCCAAGACTACCCCTTCTAGGCTTACTCTCCTCGGGAGAACAAGTCCCCACTCAATGACAATAACATTAAAAGAACACTCAAACAAGACACCAAGACTTCCCTTTCGGAATGCCTACTTAGTGCAATGATTAGATGCGTCCCATTCCGCCACCTACCCTAAGTAGTACACGTTTGTAGAAGACTTAGCACTTTTATTAATTTTGTGGGGGGTAGTGTAACCCACATAGACCATGAGAGCTAAACATGGAATACAAATACTTCCCTTATCGGAGAAGGGTCCCGCCACTTGCATTGAGTGAGGTCTTTTCTCTTAGTTTTTACATGGCCTTCCCAATAGCTACACCTATGCGGGCGCACAGTTAAGGGACAAGGAGATTGCTACTATGTAACTCACTCTCTTCTCACAAGGAGTACTCATATCAAGATGTTCATTGGAATACTCATATCAAGATGTTAATTGGAATACAACTTCTCCACTCATGAAGTGTAGCCACCCCTTCTTCATATCCTCTCGGTGCTAAGCATAACTCCCCACGGATTCTTAACATTCATTACTAAAGGTCAAGGATAACTTTTGGACACCACATCTCAACTCACGAAGCGTATCCATCCTCCAACCTACATTAGAAAGATCTTCGGAATAGTGAGGTTTCTACTAAACACTTCTTCTCAACTCACGAATAGTATTCACCCCAAAAATTCCCATTTTGACTTAACATAGCTTCATTCATTAATTCAAGTGTGAGTGTGTGTACATGTGAACACACATTCCACATAAGCATCATTTCATTTATGTTTCATTCTATACATGCTTAGACCTTATTTCATCATATCACACACTTTAACATGTTTCACATAATCATGTAAGTGATTTAGATATAATCCTTAGCATACTTTTCATAACAAGCTTCATAAAATACATTAACAAGAATATCTTCATTTCCATCTGTCTTCACAAAATATGTCTTCATGGCCTCATTCACAAAACACAAGTAACTACACATTCATACAATTCAAGTAAACACCGCTACCAAGAAGGTGGACCATACCACTCAAGAGCATATCATAATTAAAGTTACACAACATAACAAACTTACCCTTTAATCCAAGCTTCCATCACCTATAACATTTTATTCAAAAATTTATAATAAATTAGCCCTTAGAGCAGTAGCTAAACATCAATAACAACACAAGTAAAAAAATCTCAAAGACTACAAAACGAAGCCCATTTACCCATTTCTTAAGCAAAAATTTGATTAAAAACTTTAACATGATTTCATTGATGTTTGGCATTAAAATAACTAAATAACATTAGAAACATATTATTTGAATCATTAGAAACATATTCATGCAAGACTCATACTTAGAGTCAAAGATAGAAGAAGTGAGCATTTGAAAACCTCTTTTGAAATTCCTTAGAAGTTGATCCTTGAATAGAAGAGAGTTAAAGGATGACTACCATACCTCAAGTAGTAGAAAACTCACTAAGTTTGATGAAGAAACACATTAAAACATCCCTCCTAGACCTTCCTTGAGTTTTAGCTCCAATAGTGACTTTGAGAGAGTTTGTTTTTAGAGAGAGAGTTTGAATATTGAAGTGAGGGGTGTTGTCTAGATCTAAGACTTAAAAATAATTTAATATACCTTAAAAACACTAAAAAAATTGTTCTAGGGTCATAAAATACCTGGGGTGAATTTACAAAACACCCCAAGCCAAGGCAACAGATGTGACAGCTTTTGCAGGCTACCATCGACGCCTCTCAATGACAGACCGTCAATGCTTCGACGTCCCGTTTTTGAGGGCTCGTGGTTTAGATTTCCAACTCCCAAACCTGTAGGAATTCATTTCCAATCGACGTAGCAGGTCGACAAGCCTTCGTCTGGTGTACTGGCCGTCGACTAGCTCGTCGATGGACACTATTTTTGGCATTTTTGTCTTAGAGTTGGGGTCCTCCTCTATGGCCCCTCGAGGGTCCTAGGTGGGGTCGTACATGGATGTTAAACCCCTAAACATATTTTTCTAGGTATTAGGAACATTCCACATTAATTTCGATTAAAACAAACACGTAAAACTCACTCAAACACATCAAGACACATGAACACTTTCTAAGGCACACCTTCCGAACGTCATGGATGTTCTTGGACGTTTGACCTCCAAACTTAACCAAACTTCATACACTGACTATGGACATCAGTATAACTCACTTTAACACAAAATTAACTCAAGAAATATTCGCAAAGCTCTAGTTCACCTTAGTTCGTTTTAGGGTGTTACAAGTACACTCAGTTCATTACATTCTTTTGTGGGGGATAGGTTATGTTTAAGAGAATGTGTCATAATATGGTTAAAGCATGCTAGAAGTTGTTATTGTTGTTCTTTTGGAATGATGTGTTACTATATGGTTTTATATGTTGGTAGCTTAATATTATGATTTGACCTTGAAATGTGTAGTGACTACCTATAGAATAATGCTACCTTAAGAATATGTGCTTAAAATTGTTCAATGTTTCCCTTTGCATAAATGTGGTCCCTTCTAAATTGCCTATTATGGGTTGGAGTCCTTTGTGTAGACTTAATCCTAGGTGTGCAGGTGATATGCTTGTATTGGTAGGGTGATGAAGTGGATTTTAGTGACCTAGAAGTCACCTTACTGTAATGTCTAAAGAAAAAGAAGATTTTTTATGGCTAAGTCTCCTTGATGTTTTCCCCTAATATTGTATGATCATTGGTTTTTATTGTATGGTATGAAAACCTTATGTGGTTGAATGGTATGATCTAACTTGATGATTGAGGATGATTTGCCTAAAATGATAAGGTTTAGAATACCTTGGTTTTACTATGTTGACTTACTGTAAATTCCTTCTAAATGGTAATCATTTGTAATTGTTGAAATATGAATGTTGTTAAGTTAAGATCCTCTTAAGGTTGGGTTAAATTGTTCTTAATTGGGTTTACCCTAAGTGGGGGATGGTGATGATCATGCTTCACATAATATAAGAATATAGATCATATCACATACGGAGTATCATCAATTGATAGTTTAGAAGAACTAGATCAATTCATGCCAATCATTCTTTACTTTGATCATGCGAGATTGCTATCCATAATTCAATCATTATATAAGTAAAACAATAACTACCAGCAACTTAACGTAATCCAAAGTCTTACAACAATCGACATAAAGCCAACCTTACAGTGAATACATAGGTCATATAATAGTCATGTTGAATTCTTCATACATTGATCCATATGGATGCCTCATCATCAATTCAAAATCAATTAACGTAAATAACAGTAAATACAAGCAATTCAACGTAAGAGAATCATAATTCAACCATTTAAAAGCCATGATCACAATGCCCATGCAAGGGCTAAATCATGTTTGGGAAGGGACATGGGTTGATCATGCAAAGGAGTAAAAATCACTTTAAACCAATATAATAACTTTAATTTATCATGATTTAGTTATTAAAAACGTTTTTAGAAAGAACCCATGGCTAGATTGAAGAAGGAGAAGTTTGATCATAAAATCTCTTTTGAAACATTAAGATTAACTCTCTAGATGGAAAGATAACTAGAGATGAAGGATCACCATACCTTTATATAGTTGAAAACCTTTAAAACTTGATGATTCATCCATGGAAATCCAAGATCCAAGCTGTTCTTGAGCTTCAACAACAATGGAGGTTTCTAGGGAGAATTGGTTTTGGAGGGAAGGTTCAATTCGTGTGAGTTGGTTTGGGAATGAGTTGATCACGTTTTCATCACTCAAATACACCCAAAAATTACAAAATAAATCATTTGGGTTCAGGTTAGAACGTGGGGTGAATTTCCCATTCACCCCTTTAATGAAACAGTGCACAGGCAGTGGCACCAGACCACCATCGACGGGCCCAATCGACTGGACATCCTTTGGCTTTCGTCGATTGGTCCTTGGCCAATTTTTGGGTTAATACCTGACCAATATAAGTTAAATCTAGGATACCTCACCTACGGGACGTTGTTAAACCAACTGGCCATCGTTTGGTCCGTCGATTGATAGTGCCAAGACAGTGTCTCGACCAGCCTTGGGTCTTTCTTGTGGGCCCTTATGTGGGGCCCATTAGAAGTCGTACCCGGAAGTTTCCAATGAAAATACAACCATTAAAAAGTTTTAGACCTTCCAAATAAGTTTAACAAAAAACAAACACCTGCAACTCGTCCTAACATGCAAGGCCCCATGAAGACACATATATGCATGTGTCTAGGCTATCTTTTGAACGTTTTTGACGTTCTTGTACATTTGGCCTCCAAAATGAACTAAACTCCATATAATACCATTAAACATCATTATAACTCATTTTAAGACTTCATAATCTCATTTCATACAATTTTAAGCATGCATAGACACATGAGGCATATAGGTGACTAGTCATCGAACGTTTTGTTCGACCCTTGACGTTTGACTTCCAATTAACCTCAAACTTTATACACTGCCTATAAAATAAATTTTAAGTCATTTTAGTACCTTATACCCTTAATACAAACATGTTAGGCTCTAGACACCCTAACTCATTTTGGGGGTTTTACACTTTCACTCTCTTATTATTCCTTAGTCGTGCTTAAGAGTCTTAAATCTATCTAGTCCTTTTCTTCTTATCCTTTATTTGGGCTTATAGGCGATGAATACAAGAAGGAACAATGATAGAAGGTCCGGAGAGGAGAATTTGAATGAAGGGGTTTCCCATCAAGCTCTTCAAAACCCTCAATTACCTATTGAAGAAGGGGCATTGTCTAAAGTTGAGATAAGGTCGGCCATTCATAGCTTGACTCAAGTGTTGGCTACCCAAGTTTCTAGGGATACAAGGGTTCAAGTGAAACCCAATGCTAATACCACCACTTCAAAGATTAGGGATTTCACAAGGATGAATCCCCCTTCTTTCTATGGTTTTAAGGTGGAGAAGGAACCACAAGTGTTCATTGATAAAGTGTTCAAGGTTCTTGATACTATGGGTGTTTCTTCTCAAGAAAAGGCGGAACTAGCCGCCTACCAACTCAAAGATGTGGCTCAAGTGTGGTATGATCAATGGAAGGATGCGAGGCCGGTTATAGAAGGTTGGATTACTTGGGGAGATTTCAAAACGGATTTCCTTGATAGGTTCTTTCCCTTGGAATTAAGGGAGAGGAAAATTCAAGCATTCATCAACCTTCGTCAAGGGGGTATGAGCGTGAAAGAGTATAGCCTCAAATTCCCTCAACCATCAAAGCATGCTCCTACTATGGTTGCGGATTCTAGGGCGAAGATGAACAAATTTGTCATGGGGATATCTAATCTTGTTGTTAAATAATGTATGTCGGCTATGTTGATTCCTAGTATGGACATATCTCGTCTCATAGTTCATGCCAAGAAAATTGAGAAACAAAAGCTTAAACAAGTTGGTAGGGAGTTGAAGAAGGTGCGAACCGAAGAGGGGAATTCTTCTAAAATATGTATGAGGTTCAAGAAGAGGTTTTCTAATCCAGGATCTTTTTGTGCTCCAAGAATCAACAAGAGTAACGCGCCTATTCCCAAGCCCCAAGAAGGTAAAGGTGGTGGTTGTTATGTTGATAAGGCTCTTTGTTCTAAATGTGGTAGAAAATATGATGATTAGTGCCTTGTTGGTTCGGGTAATTTCTATAGTTGTGGATAGTGTGGTCCTATCAAGAGAGATTTCCCTACAATGAGGACTCAAGGAAGGTAAAATTCTCAAGCTCAAGCAAGTGCTCCAAACCCGGATGCTTCTAAGAAGAATCACCTCTATTCTCTCAAATCCCGAAGTGATAAAGAAATCTCACCTAACATGGTCACCGGTATGTTAAAATTATTTTCCTTTGATGTATATGTATTGTTGGATCCGGGAGCTACGTTGTGATTTGTGACCCCTCTTATAGCCATGAAATTTGATATACTACCCGACATCATAGATGAGCATTTCTCGGTTTCTACCCAAGTGTGTGATTCCGTAGTGGTAAAAAGAGTCAATAAAGGGTGTCTCGTTTACTTGACCAATAGAGTTATGTTGGTTGACTTGATAGAACTTGATATGCTAGATTTCGATATTATATTGTGAATGGATTCGTTGTATATGTGTTTGCCTCTATTTATTGTAGGTCAAGGGTGGTAAAATTTCAATTTCCGAATGAACTCGTTTTTGAATTGAAAGGAGGAAACTCAAATCAAAGAGGTAAGATCATTTCATGTCTAAAAGCTTGCAAGTTAATTGCAAAGTTTTTTCTCTATCACATATTAAGAGTCATGGATCTTGAATACGATGTCCCTGCCATAGAGTCGGTACCCGTGGTAAGGGAGTTTCCGAAGGTCTTTCCCGACGATCTTCCCGGAATCCCTCCCAAATGGGAGATTGACTTCGGTATAGATGTATTACCGCATACACAACCTATTTAAATCCCTCCTTATCGAATGAACCAGGCCGAGTTGAAAGAAATAAAGGCTCAACTCAAAAATTTTCAAGATAAGGGCTTTATTCAATCAAACATAACTCCATGCGGTGCATTGGTATTGTTCGTGGAGAAGAAGGAAGGGTCATTGAGAATGTGTATTGATTATCGTGAATTGAACAAAGTCACTATAAAGAATAAGTACCCGCTCCCTAGGATTGATGACCTATTTGATCAACTCCAAGGAGATAGCTACTTTTCAAAGATTGACTTAAGATTGGGTTATCATCAACTTAGAGTGAGAATGTTGATATTCCGAAAATGGCATTCCAAACAAGATATGGCCACTTCGAATTCCTAGTGATGTCATTTGGTCTAACAATTGTCCCGTCGGCATTCATGGACCTTATGAATCAAGTTTTTAGAAGGTATCTTGATTTTTTCGTGATTGTCTTTTTTGACGATATTTTTATATACTCAAGGAGTGAGGATGATCATATGGATCATTTGAGAATAGTTTTGCAAGTTCTCAAAGATAACCAACTTTTTGCTATGTTTAGCAAGTGTGAGTTTTGGTTAAGGTCCGTATCTTTTCATGGGCATATTGTCTCTAGTGAAGGGGTAGAGGTTAATCCAAGGAAGACGGAAGTGGTCAAAAGTTGGCCGAGACCTTTGAGTCCAAGCGAAATTCAAAGATTTCTAGGGTTGGCCGGCTACTATCGGATGTTTGTTGAGGGATTTCATCTATCGCATCTCCATTAACGGCTTTAACCCAAAAGATGTCCAAGTTAGAATGGTGGGAATCTTGTGAGAAGAGATTCCAATTATTGAAAGATAGACTCACCTCCGCTATGGTATTGACTTTACCGAAGGATACCGATGGGTTTGTGGTTTATTGTGATGCCTCCCGAGTAGTCTAGGATATGTGCTCATGCAACGTGGCAAAGTTATAGAATACGCCTCTAGACAACTTAAGCATCATGAAAAGAATTACCCAACACACGCCCTTGAACTTGCGGCCATGGTATTTACTTTAAGGATTTTGAGACACTATCTATACGGTGTGCATGTTGACGTGTTCACGAATTATTAGAGTCTAGAATATGTATTCACCTAAAAGACTTGAATTTACGCCAAAGAAGATGGTTAGAGCTTTTGAAGGATTATGATATGAGTGTCCTTTACCATCCCGGGAAATCTAATGTGGTGGTGGATACTTTGAGTCGAGTACCCATGGGTAGTGTGAAACATGTTGAAGATGATAAGAAAGAGCTAGTAAAGGAGGTTCATCTGTTGGCCCGGTTGGGTATCCGAATAGAAGACTCTCTAAAGGGTGGTGTCATGGTCCGCCATAACTCTGAGTCGTCTCTAGCGGTTGGGGTGAAATCCAAACAACACATTGATCCTCTATTGATGGAGTTAAATGAAATCATCCTTAGTAAAGCTAATGAGTCCTTCTCTCAAGGGGAAGATAGGGTGCTTAGGCACCAAGGAATATTGTGTGTACCGGATGTGGATGGGTTGAGGGAATTAATCATGGAAGAGGCTCATGGCTCCCGATATTCCATTCACCCGGGTGCCACAAAGATGTACTGCGACTTGCGAGAAACGTATTGGCGGAATGGTATGAAAAGGGACATAGCGGATTTTGTCTCTATGTGTCCGAATTTCCAACAAGTAAAAGTGGAGCACCAAAGGCCGGGTGGCTTGACTCAAAATATAGACATTCCCACATGGAAGTTGGAGGATATTAACATGGATTTCATAGTTCGTCTTCCTCGTACCCAAAGGCAACATGACTCGATATGGGTCATTGTGGATAGGTTGACCAAGTCCGCAAATTGTTTTCCTATCAAAGTCACATATTCGGTTGAAGATTATGCCAAATTGTACCTCAACGAAATAGTGAGGTTGAATGGATACCCTTTGTCCATCATTTTGGATAGAGGTACTCAATTTACCTACCATTTTTGGAAAGCTTTTCAAAGTGGGATTGGTACAAAGGTGAAACTTAGTAACGCTTTTCATCCCAAGACGGATGGTCAAGCGGAACACACTATTCAAACCCTTGAAGTTATGTTGAGGGCTTGCGTCATTGACTCCAAAGGTAATTGGTATGACCTCCTACCTTTGATAGAATTCTCCTACAACAATAGCTACCACTGTACTATCTTCATGGCACCCTTTGAGGCACTTTATGGGAGGTGGTGTAGATCCCTGGTTGGGTGGTATGAGGTAGGTAAGTTTTCTCTACTTGGTCCCGACATGGTTTATGAAGCTCTCTAGAAGGTTTGTGTTATAATATATACACTAAAAGAGTCTCAAAGTCGATAAAAATCCTATATCGATAATAGAAAAAGGGAACTTGAGTTGCAAGTATGATATTGGGCCTATTTGGAAATTTCACCCATGAAATGGGTGATGAGGTTTTGAAAGAAGGTTAAACTTAGTCCCCGTTATATGGGGCCGTATGAAATTTTGAAGAGGGTTGGGAGTGTCGCCTATGAGTTGAATTTGCCAAATGATTTGGCCATGATTCATCCGGTATTCCATGTATCTATGCTCAAGAAGTGTATAGGCGATCCGGTGTCCATTGTTCCTCTAAAAGGTTTGGGGGTAAAGGAGGACCTTTTATATGAGGAGGTATCGGTAGAGATCTTGGATCGCCAAGTTAAGAAATTGAGGTATAAGGAGGTTGCCTCCTTAGAGGTTCTATAGAGGAACCGCCTTGTTGACGGTGCAACATGGGAGACCGAGGGCGACATGAAAACCCTCTATCCTTATATTTTTCCTCTTACTCCTAGCAAAGCTTAAGGTAAGTAGTTCCTTATATGACTATTATGAATAATGTTGAACTTATCATGTTTTTTTCTAAATATGTGCATATTGTAGTAGAAATTCAAGCCTAAGTTAAGTTCTTGTCTTTCCATGAAATATGCTTATTATGTTGGCTTTCACTTGAGTGTGTTGTGTGCTATAAGTGTTCATGGGAGATTATAATGAGCATAATTGATATTATTTTGATAAGAAATCAACATGACAACTTTTAATGTTCATATTGAGCTCATATTGAAATGTAGAAGGTAGTAACTCCTTATGTGATATGAAAGGTTGAGCTTTTGTTAGGGTATGTGTGGATTAAGTTCCTATTTGTTAATTAT
The DNA here is from genome assembly GCA_022817965.1 of Solanum lycopersicoides. Taxonomy (NCBI): domain Eukaryota; kingdom Viridiplantae; phylum Streptophyta; class Magnoliopsida; order Solanales; family Solanaceae; genus Solanum; species Solanum lycopersicoides. Next base: position 110,536 of record JAJJBR010002411.1, read on the forward strand.
ATTTTTGTATGTTGAATGGAGTTCATATTTCCTCCTATGAGATGTGACTCATTATGATATTGTTGGTTGGTTGGCTGCTAGTGTTGAGTCTTTCCTCGTATAGAAAGGTTTAGAGTGTCATTCCGGGAAAATGTTCCTAAGTGGGGGAGTATTGACACACCCGGAAATTTCCATGACCAATACTAGAGCCTAAAATGTCAAGTAATAATTATTTTAGGTCTAAATAAGTGTAAATAACATGTGTGAGAAGTTTCAGAGCCATAGCATTAAGGAAAGGCCTTAACGTCAGGAAACTAGCAAAATTTAACTAGTTGACGTCCCTATGTTTGGTGAAGGTTTCGGAGGGCCATATGGAATCTAAAACTTGTAAAAAGACTTTTGATGGGTAGAGTGTCGTATAGAGAGTCTAAACGTCCGATAATGACACCCCAAGGACAACCGAAAGGGTCCTTGGGAAAGACCCCAACATGGGTGGGTAGGATGCATTAGGGTTATTTAATGGGTGACTATATAATGTATTAGGGTCAGTTTTAGGTCAAATTTATCACTCTAATAAAGTCCCACAAGTTGAAATAAAAAATCTCTCTCTCTCCCAAATTCTCTCTTCCTCCAAAACATCATTGAAGACCATTAGAGCTTCAAGAAGAAGATCAAGCCTTCATGTTTTCAACCCAATTTTGTGGCTTTATCCTCTATAAGGTATGATTTCTTTCATTCTTGGGAATACTTTCCCCAAGATGTCCTTCAAATGATTATTTCCAAATCCCCCAAAATAAGAGTTTTTCTCCTCACATGGGTCTTCTTTCTAAAATGAAATTGTGAATCAATTGTGATAAAATATGATTAATTAATGTTGTTTAAATAAGACTTAATGGTTAATTGATGAATTCCTTTGAGTTTTCCCTTTACCCATGTCTTTCCCCTAAATCCCTAAATTCTTGGATTGATTAAGGTTAATTTTTTAGGGTGATGAACATGTCACTTGTTTACTTTGATTTTAGTTAGGTTAATACGTCATGAATTGCCCTATTTTATATGTTGGTTGTGAGTTCTTTGGTATTGTAGTATGAAGTCCCATGAAGGGAAATGAGGTATGATCTTGATTCTGATTTGATCTCAATTATGCAAGCTGAAATCTACTTATGTGATAATGATGTTATAGCTGATTGTGTTGGTGTGATGTTGGTGACAAGGATCCCTCATCCCTAACCTTAGATCTATGAATTTGCTATGAAGTGTGTAATTATGTTATGGTATGATCATTATATGATTGCATGTAGTTTCTCATAATTATAATGTTGGGTCTAAAAGTGAAATGATATTTCTCACTTATGATCACCTATAAGCTATTATGATAAGATTTTCACCTAAGGGTCTAGAAGAGGTTAATGTGAACTTGTATGATGATATACGATGATTACTAAAGGGAATAATTTCTTAGCACCGAAAGGGCATGTAAATGAGATGAAGGTCTCACGTTAGTAAGTCCGGCCTCCCACATGGGTTTCTTCAACGTTAGTAAGTCTGGATTCCCAATATATGTGTTGTCTCATGAGATGGAAACCCTCACGTTAGTATGTCAAGGTTTCTAGAAGCAATCTCCTTGTCCCTTAACTATGTGCCCGCATAGTACTCTAGCTTAGTGGATCCACCTAGATAGCTACGTACGAATGGTTGCACCTTAGGCAAGTGTTAACCCTCTCTTTTAGGTGTGGTAGTACAACACCGGATTCAATGTATCTCACATGGTCTCATGTCGGTTATGACCCTTCTTTCACTAAAGTAAAAGTATGAACAATTTATGTATCTGAACTTCTATTAGGGTTGTCTTATAGCTTACTACGTAGTGTGATGGATGGTATGTGACTTCTCTTACACATTGTACATGTGGGATCCAAAAGGATAATGCTAGTAGTGTTCTTTTATGACTATGATTATTATTATGATTATGTTTATGATTATGTTGGTAAGCTATGACTAGTGTTGACATATGAATCATGTTATATATGAGAATATGTTGTAAGTATGAAATGGGTTGCTTAATGTGATACTTAGCTTCGGATAGGGTTATGGGGCTTTATTCTTGGCATTGCACAAGTGTTGCTTGAGTTACTTATATGTTGCTATGATTATGATGTTCCTTATGTGTGTATATTGAATTAATGGTCATTTTTCATAGTTTTGACTAAATTGTGCCCTTTTCTCATGCATTAACGATTTTAATGCATAGGGACCATACTCAGTACATGTGGTTTTTACTAACCCATATTTCTTCCCTTTTTTTCCAAAGATTGTAGGTTCGTGCCGTTGAAGTATTATTGAGGCTAAAGCAAGAAGTCTTGGACTAGAATATCCAAGTTTTGGTATGCCCTCTTGTTCGATGATGCTACCACACACTCTATCTTAGTAGTACTTGTATTGTCTAGTAGACATTCATTTCTTTCCTATTATTGAAGATATTGATGTAAGCCCTACGTGGCAATTATGGATTTGTATAAGGGCTTTGCCCAGATTGTTTTACATCGTTAGATGGTTAATATGAGACAAAGTATTAGACTAAATTCCATTTCGTTGTTATTGTCTATTGCAAGAAGCCTATGTATGCTTTCTACGTAGAGGTCTGTGTAAACCTCCTTGCTATATAAGCAAAAGCTTTAATTTTCCGCATTTTATGAATTATGATTTGACATGACGAATTCTAACAGGCTTGTATTAGTCCTCTTAGAGGACGACGACGCCGGTTACGCCTAATGATACTTTGGCTCGTAACAGCTAAAGACCTATAAACATATTTAAATACCGAAAAGAACCTTTAGGAACCGCCCTTTTCCTTATTTGGACGTGGGGTGAATTTATAACTTCTCCCCTAACATTACATTGAACTGCACAGGAAGGCATTCTCACAGACGGTTGGCCACGAATGGACCGTTCCTCAACCAATAGACCGTTATGTTGGTCCGTGGTTTGGGACTGAGGCTGGTCAATGGCTGGACTTCATGCCACGACTAAGTATTGATCAACGCCCTCAATGGACGGAGCGTCGACCAGCCTTCTGGCTGTCGATTGCCTCAGTCGATTGGGCTGGTCTAAGACAACCTTGTCTCAAGGCAAGGGTCCTTCCTCAAGGACCCTTGGTTTGTCCTTGGGGATGTTTGACGAACGTTTCCAACTCGAATATGTTTTTATACTAGTTTACAACCTCTCACATTAATTTCATAAAAAACGAACACTTAAAACTCGACGAAACATGCTTAGACATACAAGGTCATTTCAAGGCAAACCTTTCAAACATCATGGACGTTCTTGGACGTTTGACCTCAAAACTTCATGAAACTTGACACACTGCCAATAAACACCATAATAACTGATTTAAGGAACTCATAAACTCATAAATAAAACATAAGACCATATAACCACATATGAGGCACATAGGTGACTTAGTCGTCCCTTGACGTTTGACTTCCAATGCACCTAAAATCTTAGAACCTGCCTCAATACCACATTATAGACCATTTTAGGACCTTAGACCATCATGAAAACCATGTTACTCTCTAGCTTCACCTAAGACATTTTCGAGATCTTACAATCTCCCCCACTTGGACAACATTCGTCCTCGAATGACACTTGCCACTCTCCGAACACTTCAAAGAATAGAGATTCAACTAGTAGCTCAAAACCATATCATATAACACATAATCAAGCAGAAAATATATGTTTCACATAACTAAGAGAATGTCAACACAAGAAGAAACTAGAATAAATTCTACAACTCATCATACTATAAAACTAACATCCTTCATTCCAAATAGCAAAAAATCATTTTATATTCATTATCATACTCGTATACATCATTTCTAACAACATTACAACAATTTTATACCAAAGAATGAATTTTTCAAATTCTCAAAATTTTCACAGCTAGCAGGCAAACCTACAGTGAATTATGCAAAAAAAATAATCAAAAATGCAACTTTTAGGCAATTCATGATAGAAACATGCTAATATGAAAGCTAAAATCATATAATCACCTTTTTCAACCGTTTCATAGATTCATAAAATACACAATGCAAGAAATTAATGAATTTCAATTTCAACAAGATTCCTAAACACCATGCACATGCAACAAGCTTCTAGGACATTTCTAGCCCATCTATTTCACCATACTACCCCACTTAGAAGGAACTCATAACACTAAAGATAAAAATACAAGGATTTACCATCATCATTACCACCCTCATCCGGCTTTGATCCTCTAGTCCGGAGTGCATAGAAACGCCTCTTATTTGGAGCACCATCGTTTGGAACATTAGGAGCAACTTGCTTACCATATCTAGTAGGACAATACTGTCCATTTTTTAAACATCCAAAGAAACTCCCGGTGACACATGTAGGCTTGGAATTTTTAGAACCACCTCCTTTCTCAAATTTCACCTTAGGAACGCTACATCCATCTTGAGTTTGAGCCGTCTTTTTGAACCTAGGTTGCCCTTTATCACTTGAACCACTTAAATTCAATTTTCTAGCAATCCTTCCAAGTATAGACTCCTAAATAGATTGAGCATACACCATGAGTCGAGATAAGGTCATATAATCATGTAGCATGGTCGTATGACATTCTTCTCTCACTAATTCGGTGACCCCGGTCACAAACCTACTCATCTAATCCCTAGGATTAGACACTAAGGATGGTGCATATCTAGACAACATTGAAAACTTCAAAGAGTATTCCTCAACACTCATAGTGCCTTTCTTGAGATTGATAAACTCCTCTACCTTCACCTCCCTCCTCTCACGGGGAAAGTACTTTCCTAGAAAAGCTTCCATAAATTCTTCCCACTCAATAGAACCCGACTCAACCGGCCTATTGTCCCTCCACTGAGTGTACTACACTTATAAGCATCCCTGAATTGATAAAAATCTAACTCCGCCTTATCCCTAGAAGTAACCCCCATAGTACTCAACACATTGTAAACACCATCAAGAAACTCTTGGGGATCCTCTCCCACCTTAAAGCCAAGAAAGATAGGAGGATTCATCCTTACAAAGTCTCTCAACCTAGAGGTGATAGTACTCTCCACAACATTCACCCTAGGCTCCATACTTAAATTCACTTGAGTAGTCACGGCTCAGGCTAAAGCATACAAATCCTCTCTAATCTCTCTTTTAGTCAATTCTGGATAAACCACCGGAATCTCATCACCTCCCTCCACATTAGGGACTTGATAACCTTGGGGAGACACTTGAGAATTTTGAGCACCTTTGAATCCTTGTCCATATTTAAAAACTTGATCAACTTGATCCACTTGAGGAGGAACTTCCTTAATCACCCTTTCCTCTTCCAACATTCTAGCGTTCATCCTTCTAGTATTCATCTCCTAGAAACACAAGAAAACAAATTAAGAAGGATACTCATAACATTTATTCTACGGCAGTACATAGGAGTAGAAAACAAGGGAAACTCTATCGTCCTATAGTCTCTCGCCCATAGATGTGTCGCGACTCACACCGATGGTCAAGACTCTACTAAACGGTGACCTGATGAGACTTTCTGATTTCTAAGAATACTTTCACATCATATGCTCTGATACCAATGTTGTCACATACCGAGACCACACCCTAGAAGATATGTCACTCTCGTAGTTTAGCGTAATCGACCTCTCGGAGGTCTTATACAATCCATTTTGTATCGTTAATCATGTATACATAGTGCAAAGTAGTGCGGAATAAAAAAAAATCTCTAACATTTTAAAATCTTTTTCATATAAAACTCATAGAAAATACTAAGTCTCATTTCATCAAATCTTAGATGCAAGAGTACTTGGGACACATCCCATAAACAATAGAAATATAGTACTACCAAGTCTATTACAATACTTCAATACGAGAAATAAAAGACATCTATGCCCTCGAGTCAAATGAGGACATACTTTAACTTCACTTGAATGATTCTACGATCCAAGTATTGCTTCCCAAATTCTCCTCAGCTACCAACTACTATAGAGATAGATAAAATCATTGAATTAGTACAACCAAATGTACTAAGTATGGCATAATGCATAAAAATCATGAAAATAGACATTTATTGGAAATATGCATCATTTTATTTAAACATCGAAACATAATCATAAGAACAACATTTAACACCTTAGAAGTACATAAGAAATCATTATATCAATTTATCACATTTTTATGGCAACTTTACAGTGAACTACTTCACTGTACAGTGAATTTCTTCACTCTTACAGTGAAGTTTCTTAATTATTCCTAGGCACTTTATAGTATATATCACCTCACTAAAATCTATCCTAAGACTCACTTAGGCAATACAAAGAGAGACCGCCCATACATTCTCTCTAAGCATGCCTAAATGATCCTCAAGACTACTTATAATGAGACACATACACACTTACAAGACACCAAGACACATAACATGTAAGATATGACATTCTCCTTACAAAGGCTATCAAAAGACTTACTTATATACTCCTAGAAGAGAACACTTATAAAATCTCTTCAAGGTTACCTAAATATCTTTAAGACTTTCTAAGTTTCGATCATGCCCAAAGTATCAACCAACTTCCCTAACTAGAATCGTTCTCAAGACTTTCCTAGATAAGACATGAAGAGTTCATCCCTTATTCCCTCTTCACACTTTAGTTAAGGAATCCTTAAGTCACTCTAGATTAGGTAATCATTCATTTACATGCTTTCTAATATAAGCATTATTTCATTAGTTCATTAAGAAACATTCATCACATAAGGACATTCAAGTAATGGTCTTGGAGAAGACCTAGGGACTCTCACTAACATCTTAAAAGCCTATTGTGCAATGTCTAGATAGCGTCCAATACCACCACATAAACATCATAAAACTCCTTTAATGCTAATAGGTATCCCACATGATAAGAATAGAAAATAACCGACATAGACCATTATAGCAAAACATTGAATCCGGAGTTCTATCCTACTCCAATGAGGGTGTTCTACTTGACAATGGTAGAACTTGGACACATCCCATGTAGGCACATGGTTAAGGAATATGAAGGGCTTACTTTGTAGTCTAGCCTCATACTTTAACTAGATCTACTTCCCTTACCATACTTACTCGATTCTAGCCTTTGTTCTCATGCAGTAATTCACATTAAAGGTACATACAAAGGGTTCCATATCAAGTTCATAACCTAATTACATTTACCCTATAAACGAGGTCCCCTAGGGCTGCCTTACAATGGTGACAAGAATCTCAAAATGACTTCCCTAAGGATTGATCTGATGTCATTCCAGCCAATCAACCTTAAGTCCATCATTCATTACAAGAAGGATACCATTACGGCTTTCGGCTTCAAGTTTCATAACCTTACGACAAGGTTAAATGTTTCACATGAAGGACCCTCTTAACATCATTCAAGGTCTCAAGTCATTCATACATTCAAGACTAAGAGGCTTTAGCATCCTAAGTCAAGATATACCACGTTCAGATATCATTCATGCATCAAGAAGAGAGACTTAAGTCTACCTAAACAAGAAACATCATTATTTCACTTTAGCACATATAACATATCATATTCAAGAAGCACATAGGCACAACCTTCATCATCTTTTGGTAACCCTATACACTACTATAACATCATCAATATATACATCATAATCCTCAATAGCCATTTAGGAAGAATCAAGCATCAATTCTAAGACTAGACACATAAAGACATAGTCATAGTTTAACGTGATCACCTAAATAACATCAATAGAAAAACACATACTTTCATATTACTTAACATGTAGGTAGATATGATCATACTTCACATAATCAACTACACAAATCATCATATTACTTCAAGTAGTTTCCGACAAATCCATGATCATCATAACACTTAAAATAACGCCGACAAGGCCACATCATTCACATAACACCGCCACTATAAGTGGACCATACGAATAACAATTCAAGAGCTATAATACTTAAAATAAAGATAATTTGGCAGCGTACCACCAATCCATTCTCTCAACTTCAATCCATATCTAAATCATCCAATTCAATACCATAAGGCCCTTACCCATGGCCATGAACATAAACTCAATGCATAAATCATAATAATCAATGAATCTAAGTCAATTCAGTATATATTTGTCCATATAAGACCAATTATATATAAATTGAATACAATTCTTTCATGATTCAATAGCCCATAGGAAACTACACTAGAATTCATAAGCATTAAGACAATATCACTTAACCCTTAATGTATTGAAAAACTAGGGTTCATCAATTACATGGGTTCATAGGTTAATTGAGTTAAAATAATATAATTAACAACAATTAAATCAATATACAATGCTTAAAATCCTTTAATGCAAGAACCCATGGATAGATCTTCAAATTGGCCAAGTTCATCTTTGAAAATTTCTTCGAATTTTTTATCCTTGATGAATAGAGTATGAAGGATCAAAAGCCATACCTCAATGTTGTTAATCCTCCAATTTGATGAAGAATCATCACTCAAATCTCCAACCCAAGATCTCCCTTGAGTTTTAGCTTCAATGGAGTTCTAGGGAATTTCAAGGGAATATATTTAATATAACCTAAAGAAACCAACAACAACTCAATTCATAACTTCAATTTCGTGAGTAGATGAAACTCACTTGAAAACTCAAGTTTTGAAAATACTTTGAATGAACACTTTGAGGAAAGAGGTCTCAAAGGTGAAGATATCACATACCTCAACGTTTTGAAAAGGATTTGAAGACGAAATCTTCCCTTTCCATCCCCAAATCCCTTCCTTAGCTTAGTCTTCAATGGTGTCTTTCAATAGAGAGAGAAAGAAGAGAGAAGGTAGAGGAATTATTTTACGAGTTCTAATTAGTTTAATGGGGTTTGAGGACTTTATATGAGAGGTTAAATAACTTAATTAGGCCCCCTTAATCCCCTAATTAACAACCTAACCCCATCAACGAGACCACGATCGACGGATCATTGGTCCATCGACCGGCAGGACTGCCTCCGTGCTGCACAACTTTAATCTCGGTCAGAGACTGGTGAAGGCGGGAGTTTTCTCCATTTTTCTAAGTGTGGTACGAAGTTTGGAAACGACGCCCTTCGATCCACACACGGATCGTGGCCTGCATCTCGTAGATGCACACTGCCCAGGCAATGTTGACATCAACTTGCAAGGGTCCTCCTCAAGGACCCTTGGTTGGTCCTTGGGGAGTCGTACCTGGACGTTTCGACCATGAAACATCTTTAACACGTTTCACACATATTTTCAATAAATTTTATTAATTTTCGACTCTTAAAAACTAGTCAAATAGGCTAAGGCACGCTAGTACCTCTTCGAACCAACTTCCGAACGTCATGGACGTTCTTGAACGTTTTGGTTTCTAAACTTCCTAAATGAACTATATTTATTACAATAACCTTTAAAATAGTGTCTAGACTTCATGACACCTATGCTAGGCTTTACAACACGTCTTGGATTTCGAAGTGTTACATTATAACCCCCTTAAGAACATTCGTCCCCGAATGACACTAAAATTCTTTGAAGGAAGGAATAGACTCAAGACTAGCAGCCGAACCAACAAAAATACAATACAAAATAATACATATCATTTCAATTAAGGCAACTCAGAACTTCAATTACCAAATATGAAACTCAAACATTACTTCATGAGACATTTCCTTCTCGCAACAACAATATGAGCTCAACATGATATACATGAGTCAATTAGAATCAAGTTCAAGCACTACATAACTCAAAACAAGCCAAAAGCAAAAATTTCAAGTTCATAGGCACATATCACTATAACTTCACTGTGAAGTATTCAAAAATACTCATTTTCCAAAACTTCACCCAAAAATCAACAAACATCAATTTCTAGTCATTTTTATATTATTAAAAAGAAAGACTAACCTTAATAATCAAAAAGATGAGGGTAACGGGACTTCATATTTATAACACTTTTACGGATACCACCTCTTTATTCCTCAACCTTTTCACTTGCCTATCAAGGATTTGAACCGGAACCTCCTCATAAGATAGGTTATCCTTGATACGAAGACCCTCAATTGGTAGAATGGACTCGGGATCACCAACACACTTCTTAAGCATAGAGACACTGAAAACCGGATGAACCGAAGCTAATTCACTAGGCAACATCAACTCATAGGAAAACTTACCAACCTTTTGCAAGATTTCATAAGGACCCACATAACGAGGACTTAACTTCCCTTTCTTGCAAAATCTAAAAACCCCATTCATAGGTGAAATATTCAAATACACCTTATCTCCTTATTCAAACTTAAGATCCCTCCTCCTATGATCGGCATAAGACTTTTGCCGACTATAGGCCATTTGCAAACGATTTTTTATAATATGAACTTTTTCTAAAGTTTTATAAATCAAATCGGGACCAAGAATCAACGACTCACCGACTTCAAACTACCCAATAGGAGACCTACACCTCCTACCATACAAGCCTTCATAGGGAGCCATGGAAATGGATGAATGAAAATTATTATTGTAAGCAAAGGCAAGTGTTTATCCCAACTCCCTTTTAAATCGATGACACAAGCTCTAATCATATCCTCAAGAGTTTGAATAGTACGTTCCGCTTGACCATCCGTTTGGGGATGAAAAGCGGTACTCAACTTCACCTTAGTACCCAACCCTTCTTGAAACGACCTCCAAAACCTAGATGTGAATTGTGCACCGCTATCTCATATAATGGATAATGGAATACCATGGCGACACACAATCTCATCTATGAAGATCTTAGCATAATCTTCCGCCGGATAAGTAGACTTGACGGGAATAAAGTGAGCGGACTTGGTCAACCTATCAACCACAACCCATATAGAGTCATATTGCTCTTGGGTCTTAGGCAAACCTACCACTGAATCCATATTGATGTCTTCCCACATCCAAGTAGGAATTTGGATTTTTTGTAGTAAGCCACCCGGTTTTAGATGCTCGGATTTCACTTGTTGGAAATTTGGACACTTGGCAACAAACTCCGCTATGTACCTTATTAAACCTTCCCCCACCAATACATCTCTCTAAGGTCATGATACATCTTTGTTGACCACATATGAATAGAATAATGAGACCCATGAGCTTCCTCAAGAATACGGTTCCTCAAATCATCAAAATTAGGAACACACAACCGCCCTTGATATCTCAAAACACCATCCCCCCTAAGGAGAAAGACTCATTAAATTTTCTAAGAACTGATTCTTTCAACTCCATTAATGGTTGATCAAGGTGTTGTTTGGACTTCACCTCAACAACCAAGGATGATTCGGAGTTATGATGGACCATTACACCACTATTTGGAGAACCTTCCAATCTAACCCCCAACCTAGCTAACCTATGAACATCTTTCACTAGGTCTTTCTTGGCTTTTTCAATATGAGACACTCTACCCACGATCATACGACTTAGATCATCCTCTACCACATTGGCCTTGCCGGGATGATAGAGAAAACTCATATCATAGTCTTTCAACAACTCTAGCCACCTTCTTTGACGGATATTTCACTCCTTTTGGGTAAACACATATTGGAGACTTCTACGATCGGTAAACACATAAACATGGACACCATACAAATAATGCCTCCAAATTTTCAAAGCAAACACCATGACTGGTAACTCAAGATCATGAGTGGGATAGTTCCTCTCATGCACCTTAAGTTTCCTAGAAGCATAGGCAATCACCTTCCCATGTTGCACACACCCCAAACCCACACGGGATGCATAGCAATACACAACGAAGCCCTTTGTACCCTCCGGTAAAGTCAACACCGGAGCGGAAGTAAGCCTATTCTTAAAGATTTGGAAGCTCTTTTCACATCCTTCCGACCACTCAAACCTCTTACTCTTTTGGGTGAAAGTAGTCAAGGGAGATGCAATGGACGTAAAACTATCGAAAAACATCCGATAATAACCCTATAGACCCAAAAAACTCCTAATGTCAGTTGGCGTCAATGGTCTAGGTCAATTTCTTACCGCCTCCATTTTTCTTGAATCAACCTCAACTCCCTCACTAAAGATGATATGACCAAGAAATGCCACCGACCTCAACCAAAACTCGCATTTGTATACTTGGTAAATAATTGATGTTCTTTACGTGTTTGCAATACCACCCTCAAATGATCCATGTGATCACTCTCATTTTTTGAATATAGCAAGATGTCGTCAATGAAGACAATGATAAATGAATCTAGGAAACTTTGAAACACCCCATGCATTAGGTCCATAAACGCCGCTGGAGTATTAGTGAGACCAAAGGACATAACTAAGAACTCATAGTGCCCATATCTAAATAGAAATGCCGTCTTTGGTATATCCTCACCTCTAACCCTAAGTTGGTGATACCCCGATCTCAAGTCCATTTTAGAAAAGTAGCTTGCCCCTTGGAGTTGATCAACCAAGTCGTCAATCCGAGGGAGAGGGTACTTATTCTTAATAGTGACTTTGTTGAGTTGGCGATGATCAATACACATTCTCAAGGACCCATCCTTCTTCTTGTCACGACCCAAAAGCACCCCCTAGAATCTAGGGACAACCCTCGAACCGTGACCGGGCGTACTTGACCCTTTGGGGTCTCATACAAGCGCTTCAACTATCGTTCATACATAAGACATGAAAAGTAGTGCGGAATTTAAAACTTTTCACGAAAAATTAAATAAAAGAAGTCTTTCATAAATACTAGAGAATCTCATCGTCGCAAGCCAACTTAAAGACACGACATAGAATCTTAGGGACACGGCCCTTTACATTAAAAGAAAAGACATAATAAGTCTTAATAATAAAACTAGGAAAACATAGACTATGTCCTCGAACATATGAGGACATACAAAATATTGAGAGAGTAGATTTACTAAGCTTCAACTTCAACCTTCAAAAGCTTCCAACCTATACTTATAAGGTATAGAAAAGTATGGAGTTAGTACAAACAATGTACTAAGTATGGCATATGCAAAAACATGTAAAAAAGGGACATTTTAGTAAAATAACCTTTCATGCCAAATAAGTAAAACATTCATGAACGTAGGAACAAAACAACATAAGAAGCATCATTTAACACTTGAAGAAGGATTTCCATAATTTTAACCAAAAGAATACACTTATAGTAAAGTATCCCATTTTACAGTAAGCCCAATTTTCAACTTAACAGAGAACAACTCAAGCATACAGATTTCACATAAGTAATCTTCTCCAATAGGACTCTTAGGTCACACTAACTACAATGTGAGAGTATCATCCCATACTACCACTCCCATTTAGCGATCCTAATGGATTCCCATGGATTTAGCACTTTACAACAATTTAACCACATTACAGTGAACCATATAAAACATTACAGTAAGTTTAAAAGTTTTATAGTAAACTAAAGACTCCAACAATGGTGAACTTCCAAAGTATTGTCAATGAGGTAGTGAACTCATTTTCGTAGGAGTTTCCCTACCTATGGATAACCGTAAGACTCTCCAAGGTAATACATGAAGGAAACGTCTAAACACTTCCTTCAATTCACACCCAAGTGATCCTCAAGACTACCCCTTTCGTCTTACTCACCTCAGGAGAACAAGTCACCACTCAAATCACAACACATTAGAAGAACACCCAACAAAACACCAAACTCTTCCCTTTCGGAATGCCTACTTAGTGCAATGAGTATATAGCGTCCCATACCACCACCTACCCTAAGTAGTACACTCTTTTAGAAGGTTTGGCACCAAGTCTTCTATAACGCCCTAAAATGAACTAAGGTGAACTAGAGCCTCAATATTGTTTCTTGAGTTCATTTTAAGTTAAACGGAGTTAGTTTAGTGTCCTTAGCCAGTGTGCAAAGTTTCGTGAAGTTTGGAGGTCAAACGACCAAGAACGTCCAAGGCATTCGAAAGATATGCCTTGAGTCGACCTTGTACGTCTAGACGAGTTTCGTCGAGTTTTATGTGTTCGTTTTGGATGAAATTCATGTAAGAGGTGTTAAAATTATAGATGATCATATTTGTGTTGGAAACTTCTGGGAAATTATCCCCAAGGACCATCAAAGGGTCCTTGAGGAAGGACCCAAAACCTGGTAAGAAGGCTGTCCCAGGAAGCCTTGGCGACGGAGCAGTCGACGGCCAGTCATGGCTGTGACGCCCCGTCACAAGGTTCCATCGTGGGGGACTTGTTCAAGGGTGTATAGGGGACCCTTGGAAAGCCACTGAGGATTGCAAAGGATGGTCAAGATGGGCAGTTGCACCCGTGACGCCTCGTCACAAGCAGGTCGTCGCAAGCCTTGTCCCTGTGCGCAAATTTTTCTGCCAAGTCAGGAGTGAACTCGTAAATTCACCCCACGTCTAAATAAGAGTTTGGAAGGTTTTTTAAGGTATTTTTAGGTTATATTAAATGAGTTTTAAACCCTAGACCTAGACAAGACCCCCCCTAACTTCTAAATTCAACTCTCTCTCTCTAAAGAAACTCTCTCAAGATTCCATTGGAAGCTAGAAGTCAAGGAAGGAAAGGAGGGATGCCTTGGAATTGTTTCTTCATCAAAATTAGTGGATTTCCTTATCTTAATGGTATGGTATCCATTCTTGAATATCTTTTCATTCAAGAAGCCAATTTCCAAAATAGTTTTCAAACGGGTTTCTAAACTCAATCTTCTTCTAACTTTGATTTCTAGTATGGGTCTTCTTGTATTTAAGTTCTAATGGTTTAAATGTATTTATATTGTTTTGAATTGATGATTTCGATGATAAAACTCCATGAAACTCTTGTTTATGCATACTTCAACTTTTGATTTAAAAATGGGTTATGTGAGCATGATTTGAGTAAGGTATGAACTTGGGTCTTCTTGTGTATGTCATGTTGGTGTAGCTACTGACCTAAGGGCCTTAATATGGTGAAATGTTGATAAATTGATTATGGGTGATGATGGTTTGAATTGTTGATGAGTTGTTCTCATTGTATATTTCTTATTATGAATTGCTATTTGAGTGGTATGGTCCACCTTATGGGTGGCGGTGCTAATTGATGAGCTTGATGTTGTTTAGTATGTGTTGAGTAGGTAATCTTGAAGGTCTAATATGTTAAATGAAGATATGTTGTATATGGGTCTTCTATTGTCTTTGGTGTAGCTTGAATTGCATGATTGACCTAGTTTATGTCTAAATAAAGTATATGATTATGAGAAGCATGTAGAGTGTGTAACTCGATGAATCGAGGCTAAAGTATGCGTAGAACTTGTTGATAATGAGATGATGCTTATATGTAAAGTGTACACTCACACACACTTTAAAGAATGTATTATACCAAGTTGAGCAAAATGGGGAATCTTGAGGTGGACACACTTCGTGAGTTCAGACGTAGTGTCTCGTAGCAACCTCTCCATTCGTTGTGAGCTTTCTAAGATAGACTATTATATTGAGAAATCCGTGGGGAGTTATGCCTAGCACCGAGAGGATATGAAGGGGAGGTGGATTGCACTTTGTGAGTTGAGATGTTGTAATCCAAAGTACCTCTTGAGATGAGTACTCCTCGTTAGTAGAGAGTGAGTTACTTAGTATCAATTTCCTTATCCCTTAACTATGTGCCCGCATAGGTGTAGCTATTGGAAAAGCCTTGTAAACGCTAAGAATCATGACCTTACACTAGGCAAGTAAGGATCCCTCATCCGATAGGGGTTAATATCGGGATTCCATGTCTAGCTCTCATGGTCTTTGTCGGTTAAGCTAAATCCCACAAAAGAATTGATTTGAAACTAATTATCTTGTATATTGTTCAATGTGTGTATGTATGTCGTGAAGTGCTCAATCCACATTAGTTACCGAGTAAGAGCATTGAGTGGGAGTAGTAGTATGGGATGCTATTCTCACATTGCACTTGGTGTTACCTATACCTACTATGGGAGAAGAGTACCTTCATGAAATCCGTGTGAATGAGTACTATGGTCTAGTGTTATGGAGGATTATTGTGGAGTACTTGAGTAAATGGAATACATTAGGAGTACTAAGTGGGAGTGGTAGTATGGGATGCTACTCTCACATTGAACTTGGTATGACCTATATTTCCATGAGTGTTTTGCATATGTTAGCCAAGGGCGTGGATTTGATTTCCAATGAAGTAAGCCTAAGATTTGGTAGTTTTAAGGGTCGCTTTGGTGTGCTTTGAAGGGAGGTGTAATGAAAATCCTTTCTTAGCTCACCTTAGGGAGTCTTAGGATAACCTTGGGTAAGGGCAACTTCAAAGGAAAAGAGTTCATATGACTTGGACCGTGCCATTCACTGTAAGGTCTCCATTGTAAGAATCCATTATGTTCACTGTGATGCTTTATTCAATTTTCATTGTAAGTTTAGTAAGTTCATTGAAATGTTCCTTTTGATTACTCTAAGTTTTGGTAAAGTTGCCATAAAGTGTTGATTGTCGATTATTATGTTGGTTTGTTTCTAGATTCATGAATGTTATATTTAGATTGCATTAAAAGTTATTTTACTAAAACGTCCTTTTTCGTATGTTTTTGCATATGCCATACTTACTACATTGTTGCACTAACCCCATACTTTTATATACCTTATGAGTATAGGTTGGAAGCCTTTTTGGAGGATCGGAGTTGAAGCTTGGGAATTCTATCTCTCAAGAATTGAGTGTGTCCTCATATATCTGAGGACATAGTTTTATGTTTCTTAGTCTCCTTATTAAGACTTAAAAATGTATTTACTTTTATTGTAAAGGGCCGTATCCCTAAGATTCCCAGTTGTGTCTTTATGTTGGCTTGTGACGATAAGATTTCCTAGTATTTATGAAAAGACTTTTATTATTATTATTATTGTAAAAAGTTTTAATTCCGCACTACTTTTCATGCTTTATGTTATGAATGCTAGTTAGAGGGCTTGTACGAGACCCCAAAGGGGTCAAGTAGGCCCAGTCATGATTCGAAGGTTTTCCGTAACTTTTAGGGGGTGCTTTTGGGTCGTGAAAGACTTGGTATCAGAGCATAAGGTTTTGGGAAATAGTTTAAGGTCTCAAAGTCTCACAAGCCACATCTAGTTGTATCTTGGTCATTGGTGTGAGTCGCGACACATCCATGGAAAAGAGGCTATAGGATGCTAGAAGTTTCACTTTCTTCTCTATTCTAGTACGTGCCTTAGAGTTGAGTATAGAAGGTGTATATTCTCAACCTCTTCTTTTTGTGTTTTTAGGGCATGAATACGAGCAGATCGACCGCTAGAAGGGAGGAGGGAGGTGTACCAAATTAGAGAGTCCTTCCCCGTGTTGACCAAGTTCCTATTGTTGGCTTAGGGGAGGAAAATGAGGAGGTTCCTCTTCAAGAACCTCAAGTGCCTCCGGAACCTCAAGGACCTCAAGTGCCTCCTATGCCTCAAGCTCCTTTTGTTGAGGGTGATATCACTAATGCGGAGTTGAGGGCTGCCCTAATGAACTTGACCCAACTCATGACGACTCAAGCTCAAGTTGTCAACAATCACTTTCTGGGCCAAGCTAACCAAGGAGATAGTACCCAACCAAATGCTAGTCCCCCCGCTTCTAGGATTCAAGATTTCATGAGGATGAACCCTCCTACTTTTCATGGCACTAAGGTGGATGAAGATCCACAAGGCTTCATAGATGAGGTTTTCAAGGTGGTAGATGTTATGGGTGTGACCCCTAGGGAGAAAGCGGAATTGGCCGCTTACCAACTTAAGGATGTTGCTCAAGTGTGGTATGAGAAATGGAGGGGTGAGAGACCCTTAGAAAGAGGACCGGTTGATTGGGAGGAATTCAAAGAGGCTTTCCTAGATAGATTCTTTCCTTTAGAGTGGAGGGAGAAAAAGATGGTTGAATTCATGAACCTCCATCAATGGGTAATGAGTGTGCAAGAGTACTCTCTCAAATTCACCCAACTCTCTAAGTATGCCCCAACCATGGTGGCCAACCCTAGGGCTAGGATGAACAAGTTTGTGATGGGCGTGTCTAGCTTGGTGGAAAAAGATGTCGTACGGCTATGCTTCTTAATGACATGGATATCTCTAGGCTCATGGTTTATGCACAACAAATTGAGGAGTCCACAATTAGGGAGATAAGGCAAGAGGGTAAGAGACCTAGGTTGGATGATTCTAGTCACCAAAGGCCTAAGAAGAGGTTTTATCCCCAAGATTCTTCTATGGGAAACAAGGATAGGGCTCCAAATCAACTTTCTCAAGGTGGTGGTCATTCCTATGAAAGGGCTAGGTGCCCTACTTGTGGCAAGCAACATGGGGATAAATGTCTTGCTGGATCGGATGGTTGTTTTGCATGTTGTAATAAAGGCCACAAGATGAGGGACTGCCCAAACCTTAAATCAAGGGGAGAGATGTCAATCAAGCTTCAATAGATCCTAATGCTCCAAAGAAGAACCCTTCCTATGGGATGGGGGCTAGAAAGGATAATTAATCCGGATTGATGGTTTTGGTAAGTCTCAACTCTTTGTTATTGTTGCTTTTGTGTTATGAGATGAGTTTATATGGTTTTATAGTTCATATGATCATGTCATCTTGATAAATTGCTCAAAGAGTAGAATTTTGAAAGTTTTGTATGATTGGCAGTGTTACAGTGAATGTTCACTGTGAAAAATTTGCAATTTGAGAAAAATTTGCCTTGTTTTATTTGAAGTTTAAATATGTGCAAAATTGTTGTATATGAGCATGTTTAATGT
>JAJJBR010002411.1:130210-154539 GCA_022817965.1 Solanum lycopersicoides
TTAGTGTCCTTAGGCAGTGTGCAAAGTTTCGTTGAAGTTTGGAGGTCAAACGACCAAGAACGTCCAAGGCATTCGAAAGATATGCCTTGAGTCGACCTTGTACGTCTAGACGAGTTTCGTCGAGTTTTATGTGTTCGTTTTGGATGAAATTCATGTGAGAGGTGTTAAACTTATAGATGATCATATTTGTGTTGGAAACGTCTGGGAAATTATCCCCAAGGACCATCGAAGGGTCCTTGAGGAAGGACCCAAAACCTGGTAAGAAGGCTGTCCCAGGAAGCCTTGGCGACGGAGCAGTCGACGGCCAGTCATGGCTGTGACGCCCCGTCAAAAGGTTCCATCGTGGGGACTTGTTCAAGGGTGTATAGGGGACCCTTGGCAAGCCACTGAAGCTTGCAACGGATGGTCAGGACGGGCCGTTGCACCCGTGACGCCCGTCACAAGCAGGTCGTCGCAAGCCTTGTCCCTGTGCGCAAGATTTTTCTGCCAAGTCAGGGGTGAACTTGTAAATTCACCCCACGTCTAAATAAGAGTTTGGACGGTTTTTAAGGATTTTTAGGTTATATTAAATGAGTTTTAAACCCTAGACCTAGACAAGACCCCCTCACTTCTAAATTCAACTCTCTCTCTCTAAAGAAACTCTCTCAAGACTCCATTGGAAGCTAGAAGTCAAGGAAGGAAAGGAGGGCTGCCTTGGATTGTTTCTTCATCAAAATTAGTGGATTTCCTTTCTTAAGGTATGGTATCCATTCTTGAATATCTTTTCATTCAAGAAGCCAATTTCCAAAATGGTTTTCAAAAGGGTTTCTAAACTCAATCTTCTTCTAACTTTGATTTCTAGTATGGGTCTTCTTGAATTTAAGTTCTAATGGTTTAAATGTATTTATATTGGTTGAATTGATGATTTTGATGTTAAAACTCCATGAAACTCTTGTTTATGCATACTTCAACTTTTGACTTAAAAATGGGTTATGTGAGCATGATTTGAGTAAGGTATGAACTTGGGTCTTCTTGTGTATGTCATGTTGGTGTAGCTACTGCCCTAAGGGCTTAATATGGTGAAATGTTGATAAATTGATTATGGGTGATGATGGTTTGAATTGTTGATGAGTTGTTCTCATTGTATATTTCTTATTATGAATTGCTATTTGAGTGGTATGGTCCACCTTATGGGTGGCGGTGCTAATTGATGAGCTTGATGTTGTTTAGTATGTGTTGAGTAGGTAATCTTGAAGGTCTAATATGTTAAATGAAGATATATTGTATATGGGTCTTCTATTGTGTTTGGTGTAGCTTGAATTGCATGTTTGACCTAGTTTATGTCTAAATAAAGTATATGATTATGAGAAGCATGTAGAGTGTGTAACTCGATGAATCGAGGTTAAAGTATGCGTAGAACTTGTTGATAATGAGATGATGCTTATATGTAAAGTGTACACACACACACTTTAAAGAATGTATTATACCAAGTTGAGCAAAAAGGGGAATCTTGAGGTGGACACACTTCGTGAGTTGAGACGTAGTGTCTAGTAGCAACCTCTCCATTCCTAGTGAGCTTTCTAAGATAGACTATTATATTGAGAAATCCGTGGGGAGTTATGCCTAGCACCGAGAGGATATGAAGGGGAGGTGGATTGCACTTCGTGAGTTGAGATGTTGTAATCCAAAGTACCTCTTGAGATGAGTACTCCTCGTTAGTAGAGAGTGAGTTACTTAGTAGCAATCTCCTTATCCCTTAACTATGTGCCCGCATAGGTGTAGCTATTGGAAAAGCCATGTAAATGCTAAGAAGCATGACCTTACACTAGGCAAGTAAGGATCCCTCATCCGATAGGGGTTAATATCGGGATTCCATGTCTAGCTCTCATGGTCTTTGTCGGTTAAGCTAAATCCCACAAAAGAATTGATTTGAAACTAATTATCTTGTATATTGTTGAATTTGTGTATGTATGCCGTGAAGTGCTCAATCCACATTAGTTACCAAGTAGGAGCATTGAGTGGGAGTAGTAGTATGGGATGCTATTCTCACATTGCACTTGGTGTGACCTATACCTACTATGGGAGAAGAGTACCTTCATGAAATCCGTGTGAATGAGTACTATGGTGTAGTGTTATGGAGGATTATTGTGGAGTACTTGAGTAAATGGAATCCATTAGGAGTACTAAGTGGGAGTGGTAGTATGGGATGCTACTCTCACATTGCACTTGGTATGACCTATATTTCCATGAGTGTTTTGCATATGTTAGCCAAGGGCGTGGATTTGATTTCCAACGAAGTAAGCCTAAGATTTGGTAGTTTTAAGGGTCGCTTTGGTGTGCTTTGAAGGGAGGTGTAATGAAAATCCCTTCTTAGCTCACCTTAGGGAGTCTTAGGATAACCTTGGGTTAGGGCAACTTCAAAGGAAAAGAGTTCATATGACTTGGACCGTGCCATTCACTGTAAGGTCTCCATTGTAAGAATCCATTATGTTCACTGTGATGCTTTATTCAATTTTCATTGTAAGTTTAGTAAGTTCATTGAAATGTTCCTTTTGATTACTCTAAGTTTTGGTAAAGTTGCCATAAAGTGTTGATTGTCGATTCTTATGTTGGTTTGTTTCTAGATTCATGAATATTTAATTGCATAAAAGTTATTTTTACTAAAATGTCCTTTTCGTATGTTTTTGCATATGCCATACTTAGTACATTGTTGTACTAACCCCATACTTTTATATACCTTATGAGTATAGGTTGGAAGCCTTTTTGGAGGATCGGAGTTGAAGCTTGGGAATTCTATCTCTCAAGAATTGGGTATGTCCTCATATATTCGAGGACATAGTTTTATGTTTCTTAGTCTCTTATTAAGACTAAAAATGTATTTACTTTTATTGTAAAGGGCCGTGTCCCTAAGATTCCAGTTGTGTCTTTAAGTTGGCTTGTGACGATAAGATTTCCTAGTATTTATGAAAAGACTTTTTTATTATTATTATCGTGAAAAGTTTTAATTCCGCACTACTTTTCATGCTTTATGTTATGAATGCTAGTTAGAGGGCTTGTACGAGACCCCAAAGGGGTCAAGTACGCCCGGTCATGATTCGAAGGTTTTCCTAACTTTTAGGGGGTGCTTTGGGTCGTGACAGACTTGGTATCAGAGCATAAGGTTTTGGGAAATAGTTTAAGGTCTGAAAGTCTCACAAGCCACATCTAGTAGTATCTTGGTCATTGGTGTGAGTCGCGACACATCCATGGACAAGAGGCTATAGGATGCTAGAAGTTTCACTTTCTTCTCTATTCTAGTATCGTGCCTTAGAGTTGAGTATATAAGGTGTCTATTCTCAACCTCTTCTTTTTGTGTTTTTAGGACATGAATACGAGAGATCGACCGCTAGAAGGGAGGAGGGAGGTGTACCAAATGAGAGAGTCCTTCCCCGTGTTGACCAAGTTCCTATTGTTGGCTTAGGGGAGGAAAATGAGGAGGTTCCTCTTCAAGAACCTCAAGTGCCTCCGGAACCTCAAGGACCTCAAGTGCCTCCTATGCCTCAAGCTCCTTTTGTTGAGGGTGATATGACTAATGCGGAGTTGAGGGCTGCCCTAATGAACTTGACCCAACTCATGACGGCTCAAGCTCAAGTTGTCAACAATCACTTTGTGGGCCAAGCTAACCAAGGAGATAGGCCCAACCAAATGCTAGTACCCCGCTTCTAGGATTCGGGATTTCATGAGGATGAACCCTCCTACTTTTCATGGCACTAAGGTGGATGAAGATCCACAAGGCTTCATAGATGAGGTTTTCAAGGTGGTAGATGCTATGGGTGTGACCCCTAGGGAGAAAGCGGAATTGGCCGCTTACCAACTTAAGGATGTTGCTCAAGTGTGGTATGAGCAATGGAGGGGTGAGAGACCCTTAGAAAGAGGACCGGTTGATTGGGAGGAATTCAAAGAGGCTTTCCTAGATAGATTCTTTCCTTTAGAGTGGAGGGAGAAAAAGATGGTTGAATTCATGAACCTCCGTCAAGGGAATGAGTGTGCAAGAGTACTCTCTCAAATTCACCCAACTCTCTAAGTATGCCCCAAACATGGTGGCCAACCCTAGGGCTAGGATGAACAAGTTTGTGATGGGCGTGTCTAGCTTGGTGGAAAAAGAGTGTCGTACGGCTATGCTTCTTAATGACATGGATATCTCTAGGCTCATGGTTTATGTGCAACAAATTGAGGAGTCCAAAATTAGGGAGATAAGGCAAGAGGGTAAGAGACCTAGGTCGGATGATTCTAGTCACCAAAGGACTAAGAAGAGGTTTTATCCCCAAGATTCTTCTATGGGAAACAAGGATAGGGCTCCAAATCAACTTTCTCAAGGTGGTGGTCATTCCTATGAAAGGGCTAGGTGCCCTACTTGTGGCAAGCAACATGGGGTAAGTGTCTTGCCGGATCGGATGGTTGTTTTGCATGTGGTAATAAAGGCCACAAGATGAGGGACTGCCCAAACCTTAAATCAAGGGGAGAGATGTCAATCAAGCTTCCCTAGATCCTAATGCTCCCAAGAAGAACCCTTCCTATGGGATGGGGGCTAGAAAGGATAATTAATCCGGATTGATGGTTTTGGTAAGTCTCAACTCTTTGTTATTGTTGCTTTTGTGTTATGAGATGAGTTTATATGGTTTTATAGTTCATATGATCATGTCATCTTGATAAATTGCTCAAAGAGTGGAATTTTGAAAGTTTTGTATGTTTGGCAGTGTTACAGTGAATGTTCACTGTGAAAAATTTGCAATTTGAGAAAAATTTGCCTTTTAATTGAAGTTTAAATATGTGCAAAATTGTTGTATATGAGCATGTTTAATGTTGGAGAAGTTAGTTCCTCCATAAAAGAAGTTTAAGGTTGAGTTTTGACTTTGTGAGTTTGGCAAAAGTTGTCTATGTTGATAAGTGTTGAAAGTGTGAAATGATGTTCCTTTCTAATTGATGCTTTGATTTTTGATGTGTTGATCATGATCTAAGTGAATTATATGATGCTAAGAGAGTCCTTGTTGTTCTTAAAAATTTAAGTGTTATTCGAGGACGAATATTATTCCAAGTGGGGAGAATATAACGCCCCAAAATGAACTAAGGTGAACTAGAGACTCATGATTGTTTATTGAGTTGATTTTAAGTTAAATGGAGTTAGTTTAGTGTCCTTAGGCAGTGTGAAAAGTTTCGTGAAGTTTGGAGGTCAAACGACCAAGAACGTCCAAGGCATTCGAAAGATATGCCTTGAGTCGACCTTGTACGTCTAGACGAGTTTCGTCGAGTTTTATGTGTTCGTTTTGGATGAAATTCATGTGAGAGGTGTTAAACTTATTATATATGATCATATTTGTGTTGAAACGTCGGGAAATTATCCCCAAGGACCATCGAAGGGTCCTTGAGGAAGGACCCAAAACCTGGTAAGCAGGCTGTCCCAGGCAGCCTTGGCGACGGAGCAGTCGACGGCCAGTCATGGCTGTGACGCCCCGTCAAAGGTTCCGTCGTGGGGGACATATTCAAGGGTGTATAGGGGACCCTTGGCAAGCCACTGAAGCTTGCAACGGATGGTCAGGACGGGCCGTTGCACCTGTGATGCCCCGTCACAAGCAGGTCGTCGCAAGCCTTGTCCCTGTGCGCAGATGTTTCTGCCAAGTCAGGGGTGAACTCGTAAATTCAACCCACGTCTAAATAAGAGTTTGGACGGTTTTTAAGGGTTTTTGGTTATATTAAATGAGTTTTAAACCTAGACCTAGACAAGACCCCCTCACTTCTAAATTCAACTTCTCTCTCTAAAGAAACTCTCTCAAGACTCCATTGGAAGCTAGAAGTCAAGGAAGGAAAGGAGGGCTGCCTTGGACTTGTTTCTTCATCAAAATTAGTGGATTTCCTTCTCTTAAAGGTATGGTATCCATTCTTGAATATCTTTTCATTCAAGAAGCCAATTTCCAAAATGGTTTTCAAAAGGGTTTCTAAACTCAATCTTCTTCTAACTTTGATTTCTAGTATGGGTCTTCTTGTATTTAAGTTCTAATGGTTTAAATGTATTTATCTTGTTTGAATTGATGATTTGATGATAAAACTCCATGAAACTCTTGTTTATGCATACTTCAACTTTTGACTTAAAAATGGGTTATGTGAGCATGATTTGAGTAAGGTATGAACTTGGGTCTTCTTGTGTATGTCATGTTGGTGTAGCTACTGCCTAAGGGCCTTAATATGGTGAAATGTTGATAAATTGATTATGGGTGATGATGGTTTGAATTGTTGATGAGTTGTTCTCATTGTATATTTCTTATTATGAATTGCTATTTGAGTGGTATGGTCCACCTTATCGGTGGCGGGCTAATTGATGAGCTTGATGTTGTTTAGTATGTGTTGAGTAGGTATCTTGAAGGTCTAATATGTAAATGAAGATATGTTGTATATGGGTCTTCTATTGTGTTTGGTGTAGCTTGAATTGCATGCTTGACCTAGTTTATGTCTAAATAAGTATATGATTATGAGAAGCATGTAGAGTGTGTAACTCGATGAATCGAGGTTAAAGTATGCATAGAACTTGTTGATAATGAGATGATGCTTATATATAAAGTGTACACACACACTTTAAAGAATGTATTATACCAAGTTGAGCAAAAAAGGGAATCTTGAGGTGGACACACTTCGTGAGTTGAGACGTAGTGTCTAGTAGCAACCTCTCCATTCCTAGTGAGCTTTCTAAGATAGACTATTATATTGAGAAATCCGTGGGGAGTTATGCCTAGCACCGAGAGGATATGAAGGGGAGGTGGATTGCACTTCGTGAGTTGAGATGTTGTAATCCAAAGTACCTCTTGAGATGAGTACTCCTCGTTAGTAGAGAGTGAGTTACTTAGTAGCAATCTCCTTATCCCTTAACTATGTGCCCGCATAGGTGTAGCTATTGGAAAATCCATGTAAACGCTAAGAAGCATGACCTTACACTAGGGAAGTAAGGATCCCTCATCCGATAGGGGTTAATATCGGGATTCCATGTCTAGCTCTCATGGTCTTTGTCGGTTAAGCTAACTCCCACAAAAGAATTGATTTGAAACTAATTATCTTGTATATTGTTGAATTTGTGTATGTATGTCGTGAAGTGCTCAATCCACATTAGTTACCGAGTAGGAGCATTGAGTGGGAGTAGTAGTATGGGATGCTATTCTCACATTGCACTTGGTGTGACCTATACCTACTATGGGAGAAGAGTACCTTCATGAAATCCGTGTGAATGAGTACTATGGTGTAGTGTTATGGAGGATTATTGTGGATACTTGAGTAAATGGAATACATTAGGAGTACTAAGTGGCAGTGGTAGTATGGGATGCTACTCTCACATTGCACTTGGTATGACCTATATTTCCATGAGTGTTTTGCATATGTTAGCCAAGGGGGTGGATTTGATTTCCAACGAAGTAAGCCTAAGATTTGGTAGTTTTAAGGGTCACTTTGGTGTGATTTGAAGGGAGATGAGATGAAAATCCCTTTTTAGCTCACCTTAGGGAGTCTTAGGACAACCGTGGGTTAGGGCAACTTCACAGGAAAAGAGTTCATATGACTTGGACCGTGCCATTCACTATAAGGTCTCCATTGTAAGAATCCATTATGTTCACTGTGATGCTTTATTCAATTTTCATTGTAAGCATAGTAAGTTCATTGAAATGTTCCTTTTAATTACTCTAAGTTTTGGTAAAATTGCCATAAAGTGTTGATTGTCGATTCTTATGTTGGTTTGTTTCTAGATTCATGAATATTATATTTAGATTGCATTAAAAGTTATTTTACTAAAATGTCCTTTTTCGTATGTTTTTGCATATGCCATACTTAGTACATTGTTGTACTAACCCCATACTTTTATATACCTTATAAGTATAGGTTGGAAGCCTTTTTGGAGGACCGGAGTTGAAGCTTGGGAATTCTATCTCTCAAGAATTGGGTGTGTCCTCATATATCCGAGGACATAGTTTAATGTTTCTTAGTTTCCTTATTAAGACTTAAAAATGTATTTACTTTTATTGTAAAGGGCCGTGTCCCTAAGATTCCAAGTTGTGTATTTAAGTTGACTTGTGACGATAAGATTTCCTAGTATTTATGAAAATACATTTATTATTATTATTATCGTGAAAAGTTTTAATTACGCACTACTTTTCATGCTTTATGTTATGAATGCTAGTTAGAGGGCTTGTACGAGACCCCAAAGGGGTCAAGTACGCCCGGTCATGATTCGAAGGTTTTCCCTAACTTTTAGGGGGTGCTTTCGGGTCGTGACATCTTTCCTTTCGGAAAGTCCTACTTAGTGCAATGGATAGGTAGCATTTCATACCACCACCTAACCTAAGTAGCACGTTCTTTTAGAAGAGTTAGTTCATTCAATTCACATAAGTAGCACATGATTTTAGAAGACTTATTACTTTCATTACTATTGTGGGGGGTTAGCTTAACCGAAAAAGACCATGAGGGCTAGACATCGAATCCTGATGAGGGATCCTCACTTGCCTAGAGTAAGGTCATGCTTCTTAGCTTTTACATGGCTTTCCAATAGCTACACCAATGTGGGCACATAGTTAAGGAATAGGAGATTTATACTAAGTAACTCATTTTGTACTAACGAGGAGTACTCATCTCAAGAGGTACATTGGAATACAACATCCTCACGAAGTGTAATCCACCTCTTCTTCATATCCTCTAGGTGCTAGGCATAACTCCCCATGGATTCTCAACGTTGTAAACTATAGGTTAAGGATAACTAGAGAATACCACATCTCAACTCACGAAGGTCATTCGTCCTCCGACCTATCTTTGAAAGCTCATTAGGAATAGTGAGGTTGCTACTAGACATTTCATCTCAACTCACGAAGAGTGTCCACCCCAAGACTCCCGTTTTTACTAAACTTAGCTTTATACATTCACTTAAGTTTGTGTGTATGTACATGTGATCACACCTTGCATATAAGCAGCATTTCATGCACATTACTTCTATACATGATTTAGACCTTCATTCAACAATTCACACACCTTACATGCTTCACATAATCATATACCTCATTTAGACATAATCTAGGTCAAACATACAATTCAAGCTTCACAAAACACAAGACAAGACCCATTTATAATATCTCTTCATTTCACTTATTAGACCTTCAAGATCACATTCTCAATACATAGTAAACATAACCAATTCATCAAGTAAACACTGCCACCAAGAAGATGGACCATACCACTCAAGATCAAATTATCATAAGAACTATACAACATAAGCAACTCATCATTTAACAAAGCCATCACAACCTATAACCATTTTCTCAATATTTCATCATAATAAGGCCCTTAGAGAAGTAGCTAAACCAACATAACAACACAATAAAACCAAAGTTCATTCTCTACACAAACATGCTCATTGTCACAACCCAAAAGCATACCCTAGAAGTTAGGATACAATCTTGGATTGTAACCGGCGTCGTCGACCTCTCGGAGGTCTAAGACAAGCCTCTCATATCATTCATTGCATTGGCATAGTAAATTTAGCAGAAAATTTAAAACTTTTCATAGCACATCATATGCTAGAAACATCACATCATATATATATAAAACATAAGTCATAATACATATTTAGACTCTAAATCTCTTTGCCATGTTAGACTAAATAACTTTAGAATACATTAGGTACACGGACCATACGACACCTTACATAACTATACAATATTTAAAGACTTTACATTAAAGACATTAGTAGGACATCCTTGAACTTAAGGATTCATTTCCTTGAGCTTAGGAAATCACCTATCAAGCTCCTCAATCATAGATATCCTTTAAGCAATCCATAGCCTACACTTTGCGTAAAAAGTAAAAAAGAATGGGATTAGTACATGAATGTATTAAGTATGGCAACCATGCAAAAACATGCATTTAAAAGGGACATTTCCTTTGAAATCATACTTCATGCCATTTTGAGTAAATCATCTTAAAACCTTTATCAATAGCATTTATATCATCCACATACTTCATAGAAACACAATCAAAGGCCAAACATCATTGAAAAGCACATATAAAATTTAATCCCCATTTGAGGTCACTTTACAGTGAACTCACTCTCCTTAACATTAACTCTTTCTTTTAATTCATTTGCTTACTAAGTAATCCTTTAGGGATACTTGATGCAATGCATCACCTTAGAAACATAAGAGAATTCCATACATAGTATCTACACAAGACAATATATGCCATCATAGAAATATAGTAAAATATAATCATAGTCAAACCAAGACTACAATATCATACATAAATGACACATACATAATCCTATGTAATAAGGTACCTTCGTAAGACTTCCTAAGGAGTCACTTGTGCAATGTCTAGATGGGTTCATTACTTCCACCAATCCTAAGTAACTTACCTTAAGTCCTCCTAGTTAGGATCCTATTCAATTACTTCCATTGTCCATTTTATCTTTAGGGAAACTATAGCCTTAACCGACACTAAGACCATGGGTGCTAAACATGGAATTTGGTGTTGTAGAGCCTTACACCAAAGGAAGGTGTTCCTACCTAGCCAAGGTAGAACATTAACATACATTATAGCATCCTAAGTGAAATCACTTTGCTAGATCCTATGTGGAAAGCATAGTTTATGGAACTAAGAGATAGGTATTCCCTCTATATACCATTTGGTAATGGGGCCTCACCTCATGAGAAAACATGAGTGAATATTCCTCAAGGAAAGTCAACACTTCATGTAAGTCCATAGGTGAGTATTCCTCTAAGGGAAGTCGACACCTTATAAGGGACAAATGGTGAATATTCCTCCAAGGAAGTCAACACCTCTCAATGTAAAGTTCACTCGGTGCTAAGCTAAGTTCCCTTTATATAAAAGCCTTTATTACCTTTATTTATAAAACATATGTTTAGGATATTCATCATTCATATGCTTAAAGCATATTCAAGCACCTATCTAGTTTTGGAGTATTCTTGGGCACCCCTAGCAAGGCCTCTTCTCACTAACTAGATCATCCATGTGTGTGAGTGTATACTTAGATGTGAGCAAACTTTTCACATAACACATAAGGTCACACATATTCATATATCAATGCATAAGTCTATAGGCATAACTATATGAGCAATACTTTCATATAAACCTACTAAGACACTATACACATTCATACTTCTTCATATCATATTCATAAAATGTTCATATAATCATCCTTCATATGCATAAGAACCAAACCTAGGAACTATCCTATCAAGATACACATGTGCAATGCATAGACAAGGTCCCATACCCTTGCCCATACTAGTACACCTATCAAGTCATCCTAGTAAGGGAATACAAATCATACATTCATAACATCACCTTAATATGCATAATAGTAAACACTAGTGAATATGAGAAGTACCTTTCATTTAGACACAATGACTTATACTACTTGTAACATGCATGTAAGTGAGAGTGTGTGTACATTGACCAACATGATCACATAATGGCTATCAATAACTTATTAAGTCAGCCACCCTATTAGACCCCATTACACTTCAAGCACATTGCACACAACACATAATAGCATAGGAGACAAGACAATATACATAATGTAATCAAGACTCCTAACTTTAGCTATTTACACTTTCATATAAGGGTACATAGGTAAGGGGTTATTACCATCTTAACACATTAATGGCAGCACCTATACTTTACCCTAACATGGTTATACACATGCTCATGAAATTGCCACACAACCTAATCCACAACTAGAATAGGAAAATAGGCATAAGCTTCTCATAGTATCATTTTAAGCACATGTTCATAAGTTCATCAATTTGCCTTCAAGGCCATAGTCAACACATATATAATGACAATAAAGTAAACACCGCCACCATAAGTGGACCATACCACACAATGCCATACAAGGCTTCATAAACATTACTATAGAGGAATAGAGAAGTAGAAAAGTAGAGGAATTGAGCATTCTTACCAATTTCTCACCCTTTGATCATCATTGATCAATACACCTTATTCATCAATAAAACAAATATATAGCAATAGCTAAATGTACTTTAAACATATAAGAAACCATGTACAAATCACTACACGATTATACCATAACATATACATCACATACTAGGAAAGTAGAAGAACATAGATCATTAACTAATTTCATTCATATGGATTATAGGTCATATTTCATGAATCATATCACCCTAAGGCAGTAGCTAATGAAATCATAATCTAGATGAGACACTACTACAATTTGCCATTAAGGTCGATACAAGCATGCTTCATATAGGGAGTTCATGGAAAGTAAGTTTACATAGGCTAATCATATTCAACCTATCATGAATTGACCCATATTGTATTAATTACAAATAATTCATCCTCATGTTTCATTATAGGCAGCAGCTATAGACATTAACCATAATCAATTCCTATAGCAACTAACCTAACATCAAGATCACAAGTTACAACTCCATAGACAAGAAGGACCTATATTAATTCAAACCAAGCCTTCTCTACTTTGGTCATACATGATTTATATCCACTATTCAACCATTGTAGTAACCTAAAATAGTATCTACAAGAACCACAACTTAATCGAAATTCACTTTAGATCATAAGAAAGCCAATGTTACATGAACTATAGGAACTAGGCTAAACATGCCCAAATCTTCATACATTGATCCTCATGGATCATTCAACATCAATTCAACATAAATTCATCTAAATAACAGCATATAAAATCACTTCAACTTAATGGAATCATAATTCAATCGATAACAAATCAAGATCACAAAGCCCATGCAAGGCTAAATCGTTTAGTGAAGGAGCATGGGTTCATCATGCAATTGGAGTGAAAACACATTAAAACCATTGTATTAAATTCAATTCATCATGATTTAATCATTAAAAACGTTTTGAGAAAGAACCCATGGCTAGATTGGAAGATTGGAAACTTGATCATGAGATTTATTTGAAAAACAATGAGAATGGCTCTCTAGATGAAAAGATAACTAGAGATGAAGATCACCATACATTTATCCACAAGAAAACCTCTAAAACTTCATGATTCATCCATAGAAAATCCATCTCCAAGCAGATATTGAGCTTCACCAACAATGGTGGTTTTAGAGAGAACATTTTTGGAGGGAAAGGCTTTAAACATGTGAGAGGATTTGGAAATGGGTTGATCACGCTTTTTAAAGACTTATATACACCTAAAATTAACTAAATAAACCCTTAATAATCAGTTTAGGACGTGGGGTGAATTTCCCATTCACCCCTTTAAGTGGCAGCACGCAGCAGCCAACCTGCAGGCCATCCGCGATGAGGGGCTCGACGGGGCGTCATGACCATGACGGGCCGTGGCAGCCTTGGTCGCCCATACCTTAGCCAAATTCTTGGCTCAAGACCTGACCAAGGCAATCCTCCTTTGACGAGACCTGCTTGACGGTCCGTTGGTGGCCCAACAATCCGTCATTGGGTCCGTCAAGGGACACTGCCCAGGCAGTGTCTTAGGCAGCCTTGGGTTCTTCTTGTGGGGCCTCTTGTGGGGCCCTTTAGAAGTCGTACTCGGCCGTTTCCAACGTGATTACAAACCTTAGAATGTTATAGACCTTCCACATAAGTTTAATCCAAAACAAACACCTACAATACGTCCAAACAGCCTTGACCCCAACATGACATACGATGAACGTCTTAGGGGCTATCATTCGAACGCCTTGGACGTTCTTGGGCGTTTGACCTCCAAACTTCACGAAACTTCATACAATAACATTAAACATCATTTAAAAACATTTCAAGACTCATTAGATTCAGTTCATACAATTTAGGCATGCATACACACATGAGGCACATAAGCGACTATTCGTCGAACGTGTTGGACGTCCCTTGACGTCCGACTTCCAAATCACTTCAAACTTTGCACACTGCCTATATATAACATAATAAGGCATTTTAGGACCTTATAACATTAAGATGAACATGTTAGGCTCTAGTCACCTTATCTCATTTTCGAGGTCTTACACTCATATAACCCATTTATTAAGCCAACATTTGAAGAAATTTTTTAACATGATTTCATTGAAGTTTTAACCTTAAAATCATTAACTAGCATTATAAACATCATCAATTAGTCATTAGAAACATTTTAATGCAAGACCCATACTTTGAGTTGAAAGTAGTAGAAACTAGGGTTGAAAACACTTTTTGAAAATTCATTAGAAGTGGCTCCTTGAATGGAAGAGAGTTCAAGGATGGATACCATACCTCATATGCAAGCAAACCCACTAAGTTATGTGAATAACCACGTCCAAACCAGCCCTCCTAGTCCTTCTTGACTTCTAGCTTCAATGGAGACTTTGAGAGAGTTTGTCTTTAGAGAGAGAGTTGGAATTTTGAAGTGAGGGGTCTTGTCTGGGTCTAGGACTTAAAACTAATCTAATACAACTTTAAAACCCTAAAAATATCATCCTAGGTTCATAAAAGACTAGGGGTGAATTTCCCAAAACACCCAAAAACATAACAGGCAAAGTGCAGCGTTTTGGGCTATCACCATCGATGGACAAAATGACGGTCCATTTTTCAAGGGACAGATCGTAGGTGAGGTCTCGTCGGTTGGGACTGCAGATCACCGAACCTGCAGGTCTTCATGCCCCATCGACGGAAGGAACTGATAGACCGTTTGTCAACCGACGGTTCGTTGGTTGAGTCTCGTTGGTTGAGACTTAGTCCCATTTGGTCCTGGCCATCATGCCATGAAGTTAAAATCGATGCCATAGTCGACGTACCGTTGGTGGACCAATGGACCCTCCTTTGGGCCGTCGTTTGGTCACTGCTTTGGCTGTTTGTTCCAAGTCGTGGTCCCTTCTGTAGGAGACCCTTGCGGGTCCTAGGTGGAGTCGTGCCCGAACGTTAAATGCCTAAACATGGTCGTTTATGTCTTAGGAACATCTCATGCAATTTTCAAGCAAAACGAACACGTAAAATTCACTAAAACACCTCAAGACAAACAAGTACATTCTAGGGCACACCTTTCGAACGTCATTGACGTTCTTGGTTTTTTGGCCTCCAAACTTAACCAAACTTCACACACTGCCTAAGGACACTAAAGTAACTCATTTTAACTAAAAGCTAACTCAAGAAACAACTACGAAGATGTAACATTCCAGAAAAATATACGTTTAATGAAAAGCCCAATAGGTTCTTAAGAATGCGTATTAGGGGTAAATAGGCATCCCAATGCCCAATATTTAGAAATATTGGGCATATTAGAAAATTATGGGCATAGTAGAAAATGTTGGCTTAGAGGGTGTTAGCGAATTTCTATGTATGCACAAGTAATTAAAATAACAATATCCTTCATATATAATCACATTGATTTAATAAGTAACCTAATGCCCAATATTGAGAAATATTGGGCATGGTATAGAAAAATTGGCTAAGGGGTATTAGCCAATTTCTGTATAATACCCAAATAAGCAAAATATTGGGCATATTAGAAAATATTGGCTTAAAGGGTGTTAGCCAATTTTCTAACATTAATGAGCTTGTCCAAGAAATGTACATGCAATGAAGACCCTAGGCTAAAATGCTTTTTCCTTTAACTCACAAATTGTGTATGAGGCATCCAAGTGTCAAGCCTAGATACCATAACACATGACCATTTAAAATGATCATGTAAATTAAGCAGTGCCCAAGGCCATGGTGAGGAACCTTGCGACAATAAGTAAACATTCCCAAAGGAATCATAAATAATAGTTAGTAGGAAAGTACAACCAACCCATGTGCAAGCACATGTGCAAGACATGTGAAGAAGTGGCCAAGGAGGGGACCACCCTAACAGAATTCGGTTAGGGTAGTTAGGGGGGGGAACGTGCACAAGGGACCCCTCCTTGTGGGGCCTAACTTCCTAACTAATTCTATACTCTAACCTACTGCCCTAAATAGCAAACTAACCTAGGACCAAACGAAATAAACTAATTAGTGCACCCGACAACCTAGGACCAAAACCGGGTTGACACTAACCTAGTATTAGTTAAAGAGACAACCTAGTACCTAACCTAGGATGGTCCAAAATGTTAGTTATGGTCCTAAACACTTATGGGTACTTTAGTACTTACCCTAGGTTACCTAATTAATTAATTTAGCAACTTAATTAATTAATTTAAAAGGGATAAAACCGAAACTACAAAGGAAATTTTCAGATTTCGGTTAAGACAAGAAAGGGACAACCTAGTACCTAACCTAGGATGGTCCAAAGAGTTAGTTAAGGTCTTAAAAACCTAGGGATACTTTATTAATTAACCTAGGCTACTTAATTTATTAATTTAGCAACCTAGTTAATTAATTTAAAGGGGAAAAACCCGAAATCACAAAGCAATTTCCAGATTTTGGTTAAAACAAGAAAAAGACAACCTAGTACCTAACCTAGGATGGTTCAAACGATTGGTTATGGTCCTAACGACTTAAGGGTACTTTAGTAACTACCTTAGGTCACCTAATTAATTAAATTAGCAATTTAATTAATTATTTTAAATGATCAAAATGAAATTCTTATACTAACCTAGTACAACTCAAGAAACATCCTAGTACTTAACCTAGGATGGTCCAAAAGGGTTACTTTTGGTTCCAATGACTTAGGGGTACTTTAGTACTTACCCTATGTACCTAAATTAATTAAATTAAGGATTTAATTAATTAATATAAAGTCAAAACGTTGACAAAAACCATAGTCAACACCAATTTTCAGATTTGACTAAGTGTTATGTTCTCCTATGTTTAGTCAACTTAGGAGGGGTTTTTGGTAATTGGTTAATTAGTTTATTAAATTAACTTATTAAACCTAACTTTTATAATTCAATATCAGTTCTTAAACCTAAAAATCACGTTCAAACGCATAGAAAAGGCGACGCAAAAATAGCAAACAACGAACGAAAGAAAAACAGAAAAACTTTATCGATTTCTCTAGGGCGATTTCAAGGTGTCTTCAAGATTTCGTTCAAGGTGGTATTCGTAGATTAAGTTATACATAAGGTATGGGTTTCTCTCCTTGAATTCTTTCTCCAAGAGTATTTTCCTTCGAACGATTCAAAGATCTTGAAACTAGGGTTGTTCCCATTCTCGTCGAACTCCTTTCCCTAGTATCCTTGTTACGATTTCAATGTTGAATAGGTTAGAAATCCTGTTGTTGGTATGTGGTGCTGGATGATCTTAATGTGCATGGTTTTTGATTAAATAACGATGGAATGAAACTATTAATTGGACTTGTTTGATGCTAAGTGTTATTACGTGAATTAAAAGAATGATACTATGTTAACGATATGTACGAAAATGTTATGTATGAAGATGTTACGGTCTGTTTTGCACGCTTGCTGTTAATATGACGTTATGAAGATGATATATTCATCAAATGATAATATGATGCTGTACAAGATGTTTAAAAACATTATGCCTAAAGTTATGTATTAAGGTTGGCTAAAAAGATCTCCATGAAATTATAATTTGAGTGATTGTTGGATTATGCCAATAAAATGGCAAACAATACATTGTCCAAAAGGGATGCATGCAAATGGCTATAATGTTATGATTAATAATTGAATTGGCTAATGAATAAAGGTAAAATAATGTAAGCATGAATGAATATAACTTTGGCTTATGCCAACAAAGAAGTTATGAAGCCTATAGCCAATTGCTTATGCCAATACTAATCTTATGCCAATAAATTGGCTGACACTACATTGTCAAACAAGTTGTAGGGAATTGGCTATAATATTATATTAAATAGCTAAAAGATTGGCTAATGTATAATGTATAAAAATTTAAGCATGTTGAACATGAAAATTGGCTTATGACAACAAATATGGTTATGAAATCTATGCCCAATTGTTTATGCCAATAAAATGGCTAACGATACATTGTCGAAAAGTGATGTATGTAAATTGCTATAATATTATGTTAAATAATTAAAAGATTGGCTAATGGTTCATAAATATTAAATTAAATATGAACACACGTAAAATTGGCACATGCCAACAAAAATGGTTATGTAGTTTAATATTGAAAGGTTGAGGCCAATACTAATCATATGTCAATCTTATGTAGTTAGAGTATCAAATGATAATATAAGCACTTCTAAGCTAATTCAATGAACCCATAACCAAGGGCATGCCACTCATTGGGACAACTCCCAACATGCTCTAAAAGAATGACATGTGAACTCATGAAACTCATTGAATGAAGTGCTCATCGTCCATAAACGATGATATGAATCTACTACACTAAAGTAAGTAAGTAACGTGAGTTATAACATAATTAAAGGGGTCTAAATTAAGTAAGTGACCAGAATGGGGTGTTAAAGGAAGTGAGACAAGTCTTACTTACACCAAAGCTAATTTGTTAAAAGAATACTCACAAATGAAGGTGTTAGAATGTGTGAGACTAGTTTCATTAACACCTAAGGATGATATGTAAGGACAATTCACATTCACCAATGTAAAGTAAGGATGATATGTAAGGACAATTCACATTCATCAATGTAAAGTAAGGATGATATGTAAGGACAATTCACATTCATCAATGTAAAGTAAGGATTATATGTAAGGACAATTCACATTTCATCAATGTAAAGTAAGGATGACAAGTCATCAAAAGAGTAAATAAGTCTCAATCATACTCTATATGTAAGTGTAAGGACAGTTCACACTTAATATTAATGATGAGATGAGAAATCATCTAATGAGCTATGATGTCCTCATGCTATAAGCCAGCTTCCATGATGTATGAGTTGAATATAATGGAACTTTATACTGAGCACCGATAGGCTAGCTATGAGCGGTGATGCCTTCATTCGGGAAGGGCGGAGGTTCACGTAACTCTCATGAGATGAGACTGTCCGGCATGCCGGGTATGGGTCTTTTATATATCCTAGTCTTTGAACCTATACTTGCAATATAGGGATTTAGCAGGGTTGAATTCCCTATATACGCTAGCATGTTTTGGTTTCACCTTGGCCAGTGACTCCACCTCTTTTTGGAGTGGGGAAGACACCAGATTTCATGATGCTCACATGATCTATGTCGGTTAAGGTTGGAGTTCCTCAAAGTATGAAAGATAATGAAATGAACGATACCGAAGGTGTTTGTGCAAGACAATCAGGAGGTGAAATCAGATTCAAGTAATGACATTAGGTCATTCTTGGTCATTGCACTTCATGATCCCGATGAGAGTCTTAAACTTCATCCTAGGTATAACTGGTGTTTACATCAGCCTACGAATGATTGAAATGAATAATGTGAAGTACGAATGAACGAATGAAGCAGACTTGTGTTTGCTAAAGAAGGCCCTCGGGTTGAGGTCCCATATGTTGGGTCCTCACTTGAGATGTCTTAATGCTATATCAACGATTCAAAGGTCTCGTGTATATGAAATGTATAATATATAAAACATGAAAGTAATGAAATCAATCACATAACAAATAGAGAATGGCTTATGAAATGTAATGAATACTTGACGTAATGAATAACTTGTTGTAAGGATAGTCAAATCGTGTCCAGTAAAGTTTACAATAAGTAAAGGGCATAGATAATAATGAATTCTCATGTTATGAAAATGATAAAGCCAAATAAATTGGCTTGTAATGACTTTATATAATTGACAAAAGATATTAGCCAAATAAGATTGGCTTATAATGTCTTCTTACATTAGGCCAATAATACAATAATAGGAATAGTCACTAATTATTGGTTTATAAAGAATTCATTCCCAAAGTAAGCAATATCATAAACTTTAATGATATGCCCCAAGAACTATGAACATTATGCAATCAACTAAAGAATGATTATAGTCAATAAGTAATGACTTATAAATATATTCATGCCCCAAATTGTAGTTAAGTCATTTCCTTAATCTCTTGAATTACTTACTTAATTCATTTTGGGTATGGGACTACAATGAATTATTGCACTTGTAAGTAAAACATAGGACCAAAGGAGTTATTGAACTACACAACAAGAAGAAGAAAAAGACTGAAAAATAATCTAAGTGTACAAAGAGGAGCTCTCGGGTTTAGAGGATCAAAAATTCAAATCTTCGCCCGAGTGGTTCTAAAATTATGTTGATGATACTAATGTCTTGTAATTATAACGCC
The DNA here is from genome assembly GCA_022817965.1 of Solanum lycopersicoides. Classification (NCBI taxonomy): domain Eukaryota; kingdom Viridiplantae; phylum Streptophyta; class Magnoliopsida; order Solanales; family Solanaceae; genus Solanum; species Solanum lycopersicoides. Next base: position 150,336 of record JAJJBR010002411.1, read on the forward strand.
CCAAAATGAACTAAGGTGAACTAGAGCCTCGTGGTTGTTTCTTGAGTTAATTTTAAGTTAAACGGAGTTAATTTGGTGTCCTTAGGCAGTGTGCAAAGTTTGGTTAAGTTTGGAGTTCAATCGACCAAAAACGTCCATGACGTTCGGATGTTATGCCTTAGAATGTACTTGTATGTCTTTGCGAGTTTGGATGAGTTTTATGTGTTCGTTTTACTTGAAACATGCGTCGGATGTTCCTTAGACCTAGACGACTTAGTTTAGGGGTTTGACGTCCGGGCACGACCCCACCTAGGACCCACAAGGGGCCCTAGATGAAGGACCCAAGACTTGGGCAAAGTCTGCCCATCAGTGGCTCACGACGACCATGGCGATGGTCCGTTGCACTCAGGACGGTCCGTCGATCCAGGGCGTCGCGAGTGAGAGAGAGTGGAAACTTGGACAGGCTCCAGTTGGAGCCAAGTGTTCCTCGACGGGACCCCATGACGGTCCGTGGTGAACGTGACGGTCCGTCGAGGAGGTCTCGTCGACGAGGCCTGCCAGTGCACGACTTAAGGCTGCCAACTTGGGGTGTTTTATGTAAATACACCCCAAGTCTTATAAGACCCTAGGTGTATAATTTTGGTATTTTTAGGTTATATTAAATTAGTTTTAAACCCTAGACCTAGACAAGACCCCTCACTTCAACATTCAAACTCTCTCTCTAAAAAGAAAACTCTCTCAAAGTCACCATTGAAGCCAAGGCTCAAGGAGGAAAGGAGGGCTTCTTTGGGCTTGTTCTTCATCAAATTCGTGGGTTTCTTTCTCCTAAAGGTATGGTATCCATTCTTGAATACTTTCCATTCAAGAAGCCAACTTCCAAAATGGTTTTCAAAAAGGGGTTTTAAACTCAACTTCTTCTAAACTTTGATTTCTATTATGGGTCTTCTTGTAACTAAGTTCTAATGGTTTAAATGTATTTATCTTGGTTTGAATAGATGATTTTGATGTTAAAACTCCATGAAACTCTTGTTTATGCATACTTCAATTTTTGACTTGAAAATGGGTTATGTGAGCATGATTTGAGTAGGGTATGAACTTGGGTCTTCTTGTATTTGTCGTGTTGGTGTAGCTACTGCCCTAAGGGCCTTAATATGGTGAAATATTGATAAATTGCTTATGGGTAATGATGGTTTGATTTGTTGATGAGTTGCTCTCATTGTATAATTCTTATTATGAATTGCTATTTGAGTGGTATGGTCCACCTTATGGGTGGCGGTGCTAATTGATGAACTTGATGTTACTTAGTATGGTTTGAGTATGTGATCTTGAAGGTCTAATATGTGAAATGAAGATATATTGGAAATGGGTCTTGTGTTGTGTTTGATGTAGCTTGAATTGCATGTTTGACCTAGTTTATGTCTAAATGAAGTATATGATTATGAGAAGTATGTAGAGTGTGTAGCTTGATGAATCAAGGTTAAAGTATGAGTAGAACTTGATGATAATGAAATGATGCTTATATGCAAGGTGTGCACATGTACACACACATCTTTTAAGATTTGTATTATGTCAAGTTGAGCAAAAAGGGGAATCTTGAGGTGGACACACTTCGTGAGTTGAGATGTAGTGTCTAGTAACAACCTCTCCATTTCCTAGTGAGCTTTCTAAGATAGACTATTATGTTGAGAAATCCGTGTGGAGTTATGCCTAGCACCGAGAGGATATGAAGGGGAGGTGGATTGCACTTCGTTAGTTGAGATGTTGTAATCCAAAGTACCTCTTGAGATGAGTACTCCTCGTTAGTAGAGAGTGAGTTACTTAGTAACAATCTCCTTATCCCTTAACTATGTGCCCGCATAGGTGTAGCTATTGGAAAAGCCATGTAAACGCTAAGAAGCATGACCTTACACTAGGGAAGTAAGGATCCCTCATCCGATAGGGGTTAATATCGGGATTCCATGTCTAGCTCTCATGGTATTTGTCGGTTAAGCTAACTCCCACAAAAGAATTGATTTGAAACTAATTATCTTGTGTATTGTTGAAATTGTGTATGTATGTCGTGAAGTGCTCAATCCACATTAGTTACCGAGTAGGAGCATTGAGCTGGAGTAGTAGTATGGGATGTTATTCTCACATTGCACTTGGTGTGACCTATACCTACTATGGGAGAAGAGTACCTTCATGAAATCCGTGTGAATGAGTACTATGGTGTAGTGTTATGGAGGATTATTGTGGAGTACTTGAGTAAATGGAATCCATTAGGAGTACTAAGTGGGAGTGGTAGTATGGGATGCTACTCTCACATTGCACTTGGTATGACCTATATTTCCATGAGTGTTTTGCATATGTTAGCCAAGGGCGTGGATTTGATTTCTAACGAAGTAAGCCTAAGATTTGGTAGTTTTAAGGGTCGCTTTGGTGTGCTTTGAAGGGAGGTGTAATGAGAGTCCCTTCTTGGCTCACCTTAGGGAGTCTTAGGATAACCTTGGGTTAGGGCAACTTCAAAGGAAAAGGTTCATATGACTTGGACCGTGCCATTCACTGTAAGGTCTTCATTGTAAGAATTCAAAATGTTCACTATGATGCTTTATTCAATTTTATTGCAAGTTTAGCAAAGTTAATTGAAATGTTCCTTTTGTTTACTTTAAGTTTGGTAAGATAGCCATAAAGTGTTAATTGTTGATTCTTATGTGGGTTTGCTTCTAGATTCATGAAGGTTATATTTGAATTGCATAAAAAGCTATCTTTACTAAAATGTCCCTTTTTGCATGTTTTTGCATATGCCATACTTAGTACATTGTTGTACTAACCCCATACTTTTTATACCTTATGAGTATAGGTTGGAAGCCCTTTTGGAGGATCGGAGTCGAAGCTTGGGAACTTTATCTCTCAAGAATTTGGTATGTCCTCATATATTCGAGGACATAGTTTTATGTTTCTTAGTTTCTTTATTAATACTTAAAAATGTATTTACTTTTATCGTAAAGGGCCGTGTCCCTAAGATTCCAAGTTGTGTCTTTAAGTTGGCTTGTGACGATAAGATTTCTTAGTATTTATGAAAAGACTCCTTTTATTATTATTATCGTGAAAAGTTTTAAATTCCGCACTACTTTTCATGCTTTATGTTATGAATGCTAGTTAGAGGGCTTGTACGAGACCCCAAAGGGGTCAAGTACGCCCGGTCATGATTCGAAGGTTTTCCCTAACTTCTAGGGGGTGCTTTCGGGTCGTGACAAGACTTGGTATCAGAGCATAAGGTTTTGGGAAATAGTTTAAGGTCTGAAAGTCTCACAAGCCACATCTAGTAGTATCTTGGTCATTGGTGTGAGTCGCGACACATCCATGGACAAGAGGCTATAGGATGCTAGAAGTTTCACTTTCTTCTCTATTCTAGTATCGTGCCTTAGAGTTGAGTATATAAGGTGTCTATTCTCAACCTCTTCTTTTGTGTTTTTAGGACATGAATACGAGGAGATCGACCGCTAGAAGGGAGGAGGGAGGTGTACCAAATGAGAGAGTCCTTCCCCATGTTGACCAAGTTCCTATTGTTGGCTTAGGGGAGGAAAATGAGGAGGTTCCTCTTCAAGAACCTCAAGTGCCTCCGGAACCTCAAGGACCTCAAGTGCCTCCTATGCCTCAAGCTCCTTTTGTTGAGGGTGATATGACTAATGCGGAGTTGAGGGCTGCCCTAATGAACTTGACCCAACTCATGACGGCTCAAGCTCAAGTTGTCAACAATCACTTTGTGGGCCAAGCTAACCTAGGAGATAGGCCCCAACCACATGCTAGTACTCCCGCTTCTAGGATTCGGGATTTCATGAGTATGAACCCTCCTACTTTTCATGGCACTAAGGTGGATGAAGATCCACAAGGCTTCATAGATGAGGTTTTCAAGGTGGTAGATGCTATGGGTGTGACCCTAGGGAGAAAGCGAAATTGGCCGCTTACCAACTTAAGGATGTTGCTCAAGTGTGGTATGATCAATGGAGGGGTGAGAGACCCTTAGAAAGAGTACCGGTTGATTGGGAGGAATTCAAAGAGGCTTTCCTAGATAGATTCTTTCCTTTAGAGTGGAGGGAGAAGAAGATGGTTGAATTCATGAACCTCCGTCAAGGGGGAATGAGTGTGCAAGAGTACTCTCTCAAATTCACCCAACTCTCTAAGTATGCCCCAACCATGGTAGCCAACCCTAGGGCTAGGATGAACAAGTTGTGATGGGCGTGTC
>JAJJBR010002412.1:0-29200 GCA_022817965.1 Solanum lycopersicoides
GCAAAGATTGTTACACCAACCTAATCATTAAGACCAATAAGGAATCAACACGCTACAATTCAACTGCAGACAAACAACTGCATGGCTGGTGAAGCCATCTTGTACTAGTTTGCTTGAAGAACAATGTTTCATGTAATTGGGCTCAAATAGTGATTAAAACAAAGATATTCAAGGCTAATGCATAACTGCATAATAGTTACCCCTTTGTATGCTAAAGATATAGTACTTCTTCACTGCATATAACATGAGATGCAGTACTTTTTTATTGACACTCATCATTAAAGGTATCATGGAATTAGGCAAATATCAGAATATAGAATATCTGTCAGTCCCACAGATGAAAGTTATGAAAGAAGAGTCTGACACAACTATCTCCTATCTACTATAAAGACCCATCAGTTTCCCATTTTGTCCATAATCAAACATGCACAAAATCAGTGCAATGCCCACAATGATACTGCTCTCATCAGTTTCCCATTTATTCCTCATCAAACACGCACAAAATCAGTACAATGCCCAATAGTTCTGCCCTCAATTAAAGCTAGTGAACTGATTACTTATCTTAGCATACACAGATGCTTCAAGTATTTACTGCTGCTTGAACCATATTCCAATATCAAAATTGAAAGAAAAAGTGATGATCGTCTAGATATTCTCCGATAAAGAAAAGCTTGTGCATCATTATGATAAAAAATAGCTCTCACAATTATACCGAAAAAAGCATAGTTTCCCCTCCTCAAAGTGGTAATACAGCTTGAACCTACCTTAGTACCAGCTGGCATGTCACTCAAATCATAGCTACATAAGAATGTGTGGATAGGTGTCCTCTCTGGATTGCTTAGAACCTGCGCCAATAGCAATCAAAAGTTTGTACTTACATAAAGGAAAGGCAAATGCACATTATGTTAAATCATAAGCAAATTACCAAAAAATGTATATCTCGTACAACTAGGAGTAACAAAGAGCTGTAGCATTCAGAAAGAAGGAAGATTTCTACATATATTATTCATATAATGGTGGTGTTCAGATCTGCTTGCTCGCAAAAGGAAAATTTCTACATTTGAGAATCACATCTCCGAGTTATAGCATATAGTTAATTCAAGAGCTGCGTTCATATTCATTTTCTCCGTAAAATGACCAAAGAGAACTACTGGATGAGGGACAAACTTTCTATTTCATGATCAATCTCCAAGCTATTTGATATTCTCTGAAACAAATAAGTTATCCTTATTGTTTTAGGATCTCTGGCAAAAGTAAAACAAAATGGTGGTTGACTAAACATAGTCATACATTGCCTGCCTTAAACCAAGGAAAAACCAGAAAGATGAGAGTACTTAAGACCAAGGTGATAAACGTAACGGAAAGACCTATTAAATCAATCACTTTATGCTCCCCACGAGAATTACAGGCTGAGAAGATTGGACCAACGATAGATTCCGAAATCATTCAATTTCTAAGTTTATTCATTTTACAGTATGGTGTCAATCAATCAACCCTAAAGTTTGTTTTGTCCTATACAATGATGTTTAGGAGAAATTGCTCAAGCATGTTTTGCTGCAGAAGATTTGCTGTAGGAGACAGTATAAAGTTCCTATTCTTTTGTAGTAAACAATTGCATACGGCCCTTCCCAGACCTCCTCTCTTCTTCACTTAAATACCAGACTTTTTTCTGTAACAAGGTTCAAAAACCCATGAAGTGCGCCTAAGACACGCCTGCCCACTGAGCTCGTACCACTAGACCAAAGCTCTGGGGCAAAATATGAAGTTTCTATTATAAAAGCACTAATGTTGTAACGCCGTGATCATGCACAAGCTTAACTTATTTTACCTACAATGTTTCCCATGTCACCAGTACTAAGCATATGAAGAACACATTATAAAGAGAAAGTTCAAATGCATCCAAAGGTGTGCTCTAGTGGTCAATGAAGCAGGTGCAAACTTTGGAGACTAGGGTTCAAATCCTGAAAAGACCAACCATTCGCTATCTGCCTAAGCATTGGTGAGTTGGTAGAGTTACCTGAAAACTGTGCTAGTAAGAGGCAACAAGCACCCTATAGAATAGTTGAATCCCCACAAGCCAGCATGGACATCACCATTATTAACAAATAATTTGAACATGTGATGCTTCTTCCATCAAACTAAGTTTTCAAATATTGGCTTAATATTTTCTTTTAATGTGTAATATAATATCCAAGTCATTTAACATCTCAAATTCAGTTTCCAGTCAACTACCCTTGTATAAAATGGTCTTAGGGAGTAACTATTAAGTATTTGGAACACAAATTTCAGGACATGTAGTGATGTTGGTATTTCTTAACCAAAAACTTGGTTACAACAAACTTTTGATGATCATGAAAAATTACTTAGCTTAGGATATATGAACAACCAAAATAAGAGTTCTCCTCAAAATGATTTAATTTCCCTTTATGGACAAAGTAGTGCCATCACATTTTATCTCCCCATTTATATGTCCAAAATCCATTCCTCTTCCTCATAATGAAACCAGTTTATCAAATAATTTATTTTTTTTCAAATATCAAATCACCAAACAGAATTAATGGAATTCTTCGAATTACAAGGATGGGTTCCTATTGCCTCAGAGCAAAGATACGTTTCAGGGCTATCTCGTTTATATGAAAATTAGACTCCTTAAGAATAAGGGATTTTTAACATAAGCATGTTCACAGATGCACAAGCAAGCTGAGAGGATAGGAGCAGAATACCAGTTGTATGCGCCCTTTTATCGGTATACGTAGGCGGCCCTTGTTTGTATGTAAATTATTAGTGCTAGAGTTCCTGATTTGTGAGCCTTTACCATCACTACATGGTCTTCCAAGATCTATTGATGAGTAATAAAGCAAGAAGTTATCACCATTTACGCTAGTTACAGCAAATGGAAGTTTCTGAGGATGTGGTGAGAAATTTCCACCAGTGATACTAAGGACGGCAAGAAAACCATCAATTCTCTGCATAAGCACATTATAATTTGTCAATAAGAGCAATATGTCAAACCATTTCCAAGATCCAGGCACAAATACTTGAACAAAGAGATCAAGGAAAACTAATGATCAAAACGAAGACCAAGGATAATTTGGATGACATCTGAAAGAACATAAATAGCATCTTCAAGATAATTGAGGCACTATAACCAACCTGGCTGACTACACTGGATGTCAAACGACCAGATAATAGTGACTCCTCGAATGAACCGACTAAGGACCTTTTGACAGACAGTCCACTAAGACTTCTACCAAATCTTGCACATTGATTTGTAGGAACTGAATTTTGTGTCTTGGACCGCCTTGTGGCACTTACACTTACAGGTGTGGAACGTTCAAAATTCATCTCAAAAACTTCAACATCTTGAAAAAGTTCACTTCCTGTATTGCGATTCTCTTCCTTCCGGGGAGATAAAATGCCTGAAAGATTTCGATCAAGTGACTGTTCCACATCCTTCAAAGTTAAGTAGTTATCATCGTGATCCTCCCAGGAATGCCTAAACCTTTCAGCGCATCCCAACCTCATATGAGATTTTGGTCCAAGAGGAGAAAGAGGCGGAGGTGGCGAGAATGTATATTCTCCGGGCATGTCCATTGTCCCATCTTTCAACTGTGTTTTTATCATATGTCCACAAAAGTTTAACCCAGGGGATGGAGGAGTAAAAGGGATCTCAGATTCAGGCCCCCCGTCATTGAACAAAGGACCATCTGTGACAAAAGAGGAGACTTCTCCACAGTTTTCAGTTGGCAAACAATTCCCCCTAGGGAAAGATGGCATGAACCAATTTCCATTACTAAAGTTGTCTGTGTTGCCTATATGAGCCTTTTTATGTTCTTGTGAGGAAGCACCATACTTATCACGAGTGAAGTTGGAATTACTCCTAACAGTACTACCACCAATATCCAGAGATTCACCAGCAAATTTATCTGGAAGAACCATACCATTCAAAGGAGACAACAAGCGTTTCCTAACTAATGAACTTGTAGTCTCATTCATTTTGTCAATGTCCCGAACCACAGTAGATGAATCGATGTTATCCAATGAATTTGCTTCAAACAAACTAGCATGGCTTCTTATTGCACTTTTTGATTCGAATCCAACAATCCTTGAGGAAGGACTCTGGGTAGTTCTTCCACCATTATGAGTGAAGAAGCCATGATTTTCTGCAGAGTCAATCCTCAATTTATGCATGCTTGTCATACCATCTTTATGTAGACTAAGCATATCAGCATCCCTGGAAACATCCCTAGACGAGACGAATGAAAAATCCGCTGATGTCCGATTGCTAAGGCAACTTATATGCATTCCACTCATATCACAACTACTCATGCCAGGAAATCTAGCAGGAGTTTGAACAAATGTGCTCAATGATGTGGCCACTTCCTCAGCAATATTGCTGGAGGGCACTTGAGGCAACCCCATGTCTAACGTAAATTTGTTCCCTCCACAATCTCCTTGTCAATATCTAATCTACTGCACTACCTAAATTCTATCTCTTGTCTTACAGCAATTCAATATCTAATTACTCAGCCCCATGAAATTCCTAGCAGTTCATTCTCCTACCACCGGAACAAACCTAACTGCAGTAGAACTAGATTGAATCTACAACATTATCTATCATCACACTAAGCAACCACTACCTATCTATCAACGGAATTCCCAGAAATGTTTCATCAAACAATCCAGCATCATCTACATTCAAACCAACTAGTAAGGTAACACAATACGCATTTGCTTCACACCACCGCAGTACATCAGACCGGCAACCCATTATTCGTTGCACAAGATTAAACCAAATCCTGAAAACAAAACGTCAAAACATAAGTCCTATCTCCAAGTCATAGTAATCATCTACATAACAAAAACAGCGAAAATGTATCATCCGTTTCACATACATTGCTATGATCACTCAACAAGTTTATCTAAAAAAAAAAACAAGGTAAAACCCCCAAAAAGATTTATCAATGAAAATGTTTCAATTAATCCGATCTAAAACAAACACTGATCTTAGAATCGGTTTCAGCAAGATCAATAATCAACTTACTAATCAAATGAGCTAAAAATTACCGATCAATTACAACTCTCCCCCTTTTTTCCCCCTTCTAAAAACCCATTAAAAACAACTTAAAAACTATCTTCAACATTCAAATTCCCTGTTAACAAACACGATCATCTTTAGTTAATCAAGTCCTCCATTAATAACCAAAACCCAGAAACTTCCAAACACCATCAAAGCAGAAAAACGAAAATCCTCATCAGAATACCACACAGGATTCATAATATCAAAAAAAAAGGAGAAAGAAGATTATCTACCCATGAAAACAAAAGGGATGAAGCAGTAATCATCTCTAAATTCAAGTAAAGAAGAAAGGGGAGGTATATAAAAAATTTTAATTTATAGGAAAAAATTAGTAGAAGATATATAGATAAAGAGAAATGAAATTTTTCCCTTTTTATGGTTCTTGGTTTTTGTATTTGTTATACTCTCCTTCTTCTTTACCTTTTAACTGCGCCTCCCTCTCCCTTTCTCTCCTTTCAAAGTCTCTCAAACCATTTAATTTCTGTGAAATACATTCATGCCCAAATTTTTCTTGTTGCCAAAAAAAAGAAAAAAAGAAAAATAACGATGGTGTCTACAAACAATTGGTACTCTATGCATAGTAGGTTGTACATTGTATTAGTAATTTGCAAATTTAAGAGATTACTTTGACTTTTTATATTAATTGATTTTTTAAAAATATTCCTCTCCTTCGAAAATGAACAAAAAAAATTAATGTGATTGTATATTATTTTTATTAGGATAAAAATTAAATTACTTTTTAGAGATATATTGAAAATATTCTTAAACTTTGTATAAATTATTAGTTTCGTTCTTAAATTATTAACAAAAATATATTCTCTTAATTTGATCAACTAAACTTAAATATATCTCGTTCTCATCGAATTTATGGGTGTTTTCATCACTTTTCTCGACTTTCTATTAATAGTTTTGTGCTTCTACAAGAGTTTGAAACCACTTGTTATGTCCTAGGCTAATCGATGATGTATCATAACTACATCTAAGTTCAGTTAGTTAAGTAAAAAATATATTTTCAAGGCTGTCAATAATTTTAAAATGAAATTAAAAATTATTATTTTAAGATTGCTATTATTTAAAAATGAAACTAATAATTTACGTTAAGTTTATGATTTTTTCTAATACTTCCTCTCGTATTATTATTTTTTTAAATAGAAAATGTGTGATTCTTTAATTGTTGCCTTAGCATGTCATTGCTACAAGAGAAAGAATAGGCAGAGATAAAGCAACAAGTTAGGTACTCCTAATTCAATTTGAGGAAAGAAAAAACTCAAAAAATAAGATACAAGAAAACGAAGCGACAAGTCTCTTTTTTTTCGGGTCCCTGTCCTATGTCTGAATTATATGGAGATATATTCTTATTAGAGGTATTTAAAATTTTAATATATATTTTAAAATATTATTTTAAATTTAAAGACATTTGAGTGAATCGATATATAGTACTATATTATATAGTAAACTAATAGAATTAGATAAAGAATGAGGGTCTAATTTGATATTTGAAAGATATTGGGGTTACCACTTGCCACTGACATTAGTACTATAGCAAAAGTATGATGGGTTTACGATTTCTGCGAAGATTAGTTCTTTATAGTAGTAACCCAAAAAATGTATTCTAAATTATTAGAATTAATATATTCAAAAATGCACTTTAAATTTATTTCGTATAGATAAAGTTCTCATCATAGAGTGCTCATTCGAAGGGCAGAGGAGGTAGCGGCAAAAACTGTAGCGGCTGTGAATTATTCTAATATTAAAGAAAAACAATAATTTATATATGCTGAGTAATTTACGGCGTCTAAATTTTAAAAATCTACCCAACTATTCACAGCTTGCTAAGATGGTTGTTATTGTATGCTACGTTGCTAGTTTAGATATAATATATTTGTGTTTTTTTATGTTAGATTTATCAAAATATAGATAATTTTTTAATATTTGTAATTTCATAAAATTAATGTATAAATGACAATATTTTTTCCTATTTTATCTTTGAAATCTGAATATATATATTTGATGACTAACATAGGAAAACTAATTAATTTAGTTAATCAAAATAATTAGTTTATGTTCATTTATTGAAAACTTGATTTCAAAACAAATACCAAAAATAAAAATACATATAAACTTATCTAATTTTTTAAGAGGCGTAAAATCTAAAAATTGTGAAAACTAAATAAAAATGAAAGAAGTAATATTTAATCGATTATTACTTAAATTCTATTGTATCATATTATTAAAATCATTATTATATAACATTAAAAAAATTCATTTTACGTAACAAACAATTTGAGGCGATCGCCTTATTTCCATAGTGTTCTTCTTTTTACTTAATCTTTTCTTATCATCTCCTTCGTACTCATCTTTTCTTATAAATCTAAATAAAATATATTTATAAATACAATATAACACAATACAATTCGATATATTACCCATCGAAGAGGCAAAAGAATGAGTATTGAAGTTAGAAGAGGCATTGCATAAAAAGCAATAAAATTGAAATATATATTTCTTGTTTTGGTCGTTGGCCTTTTATTAAGTGTGTAAAGATAATAAAGGGAGGGTCACAAGAATATATACATATATCATACGTGTTTGTATAGAAACTCCAATTCAAGTTGCGTCTTGTCTCTTATTCGTCGGCATTGGTGGCTTGATAGTGATATTGCTCTTATCCCCTCAATTAAACACTTTTTTTTTTCTTTTTTTTTTATATACCCATAGTTTTCATAACACTATATAGTATATATCATAATTCATATCCATCAAAGGATTGTATTAAATTGAACCACACAATTTTTTTGCTAAAATTCCATTGTCTAAGCTCCAAATTTATAAGTATTTTATTCGATTTGTCATGGGTATTATATTAGAAATTGAGATTTTATCGGGTTAAATAGGTAAATTGCTCACGAGTGATAAAGAGGTAACATATAGGTTTTTTAACATTCTTTTTTATAAGAAAATAAGACAAATAAATCAATTACCAGTCTTTTTTTTTTATATGTCACTTAAATAAATTAAAAAGTCAAATAGAATTGTTTTCTTTTACCATTTCGGTCCCACAATTATTGGTACTGATTTTTAATTTTGGTTCTTATAATAATTAATTTTAATATGTATTTTAAAATCCTTTTATATGGAGAATATATGTATAAAGTTGAAACTTAAAATTGTAAAGTATTATAGATGTGGATATATATTTTACTTTGATATTTTTTTTTTGAAATCTACTAAATGGAAGTCTCAAAAACTGGTTTGAGCCATCTTTTGTGAATTTGAATATATTTGAAGATCAATATTTAAAAATAAAATTTCAAAATCACTTTTAAAATAAATAAAACTCATCAATAATTAAGAAACTAAAAATATAGTTTTCCCTTTATTATTTATGAAGAAAAATGAATCCAGCAGAATGAGGGAAGTTTTATTTTCTTGAAGAAAATAGGAAAAAAGTGGAAGAATACAAAATGAAAGAAAAAAATATGGTCGTATTAAATCGGGACAACAAATTCTTCAAAAAAAAACACCAACTGTCTACTCACATTTATATTTTTTATATACAAGTGTGCGGTATTTACAAGTCTGTATCATTAGGCAGTTTATTAAATGGAGTAGAATTGTTTTATGCTTACTAAATCAATGTGCAAAAAAAAAAAAAAAGACAAAATTTATGGAACAGCAAAGCATGGAGTGACAACTTATTATTATACAAACATTTATTTTCTTTCTCCCCTTGTTCAGCCGGCCCTAAACGTGTATAAATTAAAATATTTTTTAAAAATTATTTTTTGTTTCATATATTACGTATAACTATAAATATAAAAAATAATAATTAAGGTATTAAAAATTATAAATAAAATAATTTAAATTTAGTAAAAATTAAACAAATATAGTAAAAAAAAATTGATTTACATTTTAATCTGTTTCAATCCAAATAAAGTAGTAACTGATTCTTTTTAACTCAATCCATCGCCAAATTCTGTCGATTTACTACCTTTGGCAAAATTATTTAGAAATTACTTTTTCTTGAGATTATCAAAGTCGGTAAAAAAAAGAGATAATTATTGTAACCATTTTGAATTAGTGTACTTGATTAGAAAGCAAAGGGGGCAAAGTGCATGTGCAAAGAAAGGGGATTTAAAGAGAAATATTAAATTAAGGTTGTACCTGAATACAAATCTGTGGAAGATTTGGCAAGTGAGTACAAATATTCTGATAAAATCGTAAATATTTTTTTATTTTAAATTAAAAAATTTAAATTTAAATTTTTTTGAATATAAAATTACCTTTTCAGAAATTACGTTGTCTTTAATATAAAATTTTCTTATATAAATTTATATTTAATCAAATTCAAATAATGAATATCGAACAGATAAAAATATTTTTAAAAAAGATAAGTGCAATGAACCATTGAAATAATGAACTTAGGAAGGTGTAGCAGGACTAACGTGTAATGTTGTTATATGAATAAGAAGCGTGACGCGTGCCCTTATGTCTCTGACCTTTTACGTGTTTTTCATCTTCAATCAACCATTTCAGTTTTAGCCTCGCCGTCTTCATTGATCAATAAATATAATTTTAAAAATAATAATCAGTTTAGGTCCAAATTTAATTGGAAAATATTGAGTAATATTAGGGGTGTCAAATGGATGGTTAGATTAAAATTAAGGATATTAAAATGAGTTGAAATAAAAGTCGGATTGGGTCTTGACTTGTCCAAGTTTACTTTGGGCTTAAATAGGTTTAAAAACGGGTTGTGTCTTGATCCGCTCAATTTGACCCGATTAATCTCAATAATTTAACATATTGACATTTAACTTTTATAATCACAATTCGATTTCAACTCAAGATTTTTTAAAAAAAGTAACAAATTGGTAGATAAACCCTAAAAGATGTTAATATATAATAAGTTACATCTTAAATATTGAAACATTTATTTAATAAAAAGTTTTTAAAACGGATTAAAATTGAAGATTGAATTGGGCTCAATTGAGGATTCTCTTCGTATAAGTTATGCTTGAATAAGTTGAAATTGAACTCAATTCAAATAAACGCTCTCCCCATCAACAAATCAAAATTGATACACCCTTGTTCCTTTTGAAATTGATGACAAAAAATAATAATTTTATACAGACAAATAACTAAACTCGATAAAAAATAATGGAAAAAATTACGTATACAATTTCGATATGCATGAACGAAATAAGGAAAGTGGGACTTTTCCCAACTCAGCTAATAAAATGATATATCCCTTTACTTTTACAAAGGATAAAAAAAAATTCTCATCTAAAAGAAAGTGATCTTACCCTTACTGCAATAATTTATAACTTGTTTCCTAATTTTGTCCTGGCTTATAGCTATTATATTCCTGGCTTATAGCTATTATATTATTTATTGATTGTTACATTACATTTCTAACTATTTAAATTGTAAAAATAATTGCGTATTGTGGATTTTTGGACAAATTAACGGTGGCCTAAATCTTCTTAGATAAGTATGTATCAAAAATAGTGATTTTCCCCATCAGTGTGTTCCTTTCTTAAATTTTGCTTTCCTATTTTACTTTTTTAATTATTATTTGTATACTTGGGTTGTACCACATATAATCTCTAAGTTAAATTTAAAATAAAAATGATAAAAAATTTAACACTTTAACTTAGATTTAAAACCCTGGTCTTGTGGTCATGATTCCTCTGTCTTGTATCAGTAGCAAAATAACACTCCAATCCTCTTTATAGGTGCACTATTAATTATATTTTTTGTCAATTTTTCAAGATAGATATACATATAAACACCTGATTTGTTTCCCCAAGTTAACAGGTGATGCGTCACCTCCTCTCCTAATACTGTATTCGTCATTTTTCTTTATTTGAGTTACTTTTCTTACTTTCTTTTTTCCATTTTCATTTTGGTTTCTAATACGTACTAGACTCTTTATAGTTTATTCTTTTTTTTTTCTTTCTTCCATTTTCGTTTCGAAGTGTAAAAACATGTAATTCATAACTTCGTTTCCTAGTTTTGTCCTGGACAGTGTTCTAGAAAGCGTATTTGGGGAGAATCGTAGGGTGAGTTTCGGGGTGGGACATATCAAAAATGCTTCTGGACGTAAATAGAAGAAGTAGATCTATAAGACGTAAGTACTAAAATTTGAGGCATAAGTTTGAGCATAAAAACGTAAGTCCTGGGCGTAAATAGAAGAAGTAGATCTATATAGTTCTGTAAGTAATAAGTTGATAAAATTTAAATAAAGATAAGAGTTAGAATTATAAAATCTGATTCAAAAAGTTGATAACTTGATTATCCTACTTTAATATAAAAATTATGAAGAAATAAAAAAATATTTGTAATTTATTTGTTCAACACTTTTCATCTATAGATTCATAATTTTGACAGAATATCACTCTAATTATCAAAGATTTGAAGAAATAGAGTACATAAGAATTTAAAAATGTGAGTGTTAGCAAAGAAAAAATAAATGAATATATATATATATCTATCTATCTATCTATCTATCTATCTATCTATCTATATATATATATATATATATATTTTTTTTTTATTTTTTTTTATTATGATTAATTAATTCTTTTTCATAAAAACATTATATATTGTTTTTTATTTTTTAGAAATTTGAGGCCTCCAAAAATTGGGGCCCAAGGCATAGACCTAAAAAAGTATATGGAAGAGCCGGGCACTGGATCTATGGCAACAAGATCTGATTGACTTGTTGCTTATTTTATCTTGCTATACAAATTTATGATTAATTTTAATAGTTTTTAAAATTTATGTGTATAAATCACATTTCTTAAAAAAGTGAAATATGTTTCTAAATACTGCCTTTTTCAAATTGTTCTTTATTTTTTTAAATTTCTTGGCAACTTAAATTAGTTCATTTTTTTTCAAGGGTTAGAGTAATTTAATAGTAATATAAAATAATCCTAATGATTAGGACTTGTAACTAAAATCATAATAATTAGACTTTAGTGGGTTAAATGGGTGTGATTTTTCTCTTTAATAATTAAGCATTGGTCCTCTTCTTCTTCTTATAAATAGATACACAGACCTGGATCCTGATTATCACAACCCTAAGTATCTCAAAGAAATTAAAGTATAAAAATTATGGCATTACCTAATAATGATATTGCAGAGGAAACTAGACAAGTTCTGGCTGCTCAGGCACACATATGGAACCATACATTCAACTTCATCAGTTCCATGTCACTCAAATGTGCAATTCAGCTTGGAATTCCGGATATCATTCATAGCCATGGCCGACCCATGACCCTTTCTGAATTGGTAAATGCCCTCCCTATCGACGATAAATCCAAAGGTCATGATTGTATTTATCGTCTCATGCGTATGCTAATTCATGCGGGCTTCTTTATTGTTGAAGAAGAAGAAGAAGAAGGTTATTTACTTACTCCGTCTTCACGTTTTCTCCTTAAAGATGAGCCTAATAATTTGAGCATGATCCCTTTTATTGAAGGGATGCTTGATCCAATTATGATGGATCCGTGGCACGATCTCAGCCAGTGGATCCAGTATGGGGGTGATGATCAGCCTTCTCCATTTGCCACCACTCATGGCAATCACATCTTTAAATATGCTGAGAAGGAATCAAAATTTAACCGTCTGTTTAATGATGCTATGGCTAATGATGCCCGTTTGGTCATGCGCGTGTTGCTTAAAAATGGTAATGGTGTTTTTGAAGGGTTGAAATCGTTGGTGGATGTTGCAGGAGGCACTGGAACCATAGCTAAAGCTATTGCCGAATCATTTCCATATATAAATTGTACTGTCTTAGATTTACCTCATGTTATTGAAGGGCTTGAAAGTAGCAAGAACCTGAGCTATGTCGGTGGAGACATGTTTAAGTCCGTTCCTTCTGCCGATGCAGTTTTACTAAAGGTACATATATATCTATTATTTTTATGTTTAGTCACTAAACTTTTCTAAATATAGTTTATATATGTATGATGAATGACAGTCGATATTACATGACTGGGGAAACGAAGATTGTATCAAACTATTGAAGAAGTGTAAAGAAGCAATTCCAAGTAAGGAGAATGGCGGAAAGGTGATCATCTTTGACATAGTATTGGATAGCCAGAAAGAAGACGACAAATCATATGAAACTCAACTCTACATGGACATGCTTGTTATGGTGGTTGTTTCTGGAAAAGAAAGAAGTGAACAAGAATGGGCAAAACTATTCTTTGATGCTGGTTTTAGTGACTACAACATCATTCCTATCTTAGGATTAAGATGTGTTATTGAGATTTACCCTTAATTAATCTAAACTCTTAATTCCACAAATTATTAGATAAATAAATAAAACACCACATATATTTTGCGACTAATAATAATAAAAGTCAATAATCTAGTGAATGTTCCCCTTCTTTTTATTCATATGTATGGTATTAAACTATTAATAAAAAAACCTCTTGTACGTACTGTTATATAATCATTTTCTAGTGATTTCCAAACATCTCAATAATATGGATATCCAATTACTTATTCACTTTTTCTTTTATGGTTGTTCTTAATTACTTGAACAAAATATATTTATTTATTATACCCTCAATTAATCATTTTGGAAAAGATAGAATTTTAGAAAATCTTTGAATTTTTAATCAATCGACTTCATAATCAAAAGAAAATATCTCTCTTTTAATTTAATCATCTCATGAAAATATCATTGATACTCTATTTATTTTTATAGACTATTTTCTTATAATTTATGGTATATCTCTGATATCAGGAGTAATATTTTTCTTAATTTGTTGGTGTAAAGATTCCTATTTATAAGCAGCGTGCTTATTTTCCCACTTTATATTTATTGGTATCTTTGTGCATTTTTTTTACTGTATTTTAATTAATTTTTGCTAGTTTGACTATGACCAAAAAATTGTGTTACATATCATAGGCTAAGACAATTGAATTTTCTTCTATTTTACTTTATTGAGTTCAAATTTAAGTAATTAGCTTTATATAATTTACGAAAAATGCACAAGTACCCCTCAACCTATGCTCGAAATCTCAGAAACATACTTATACTATACTAAGGTCCTATTATTTGTAGACACGTAATTTTTGACCGAATTCAAGTTTGATACCCTTTTTAGAGCTTACATATTTTTTATAAATATAAATTAAATATTTTATTTTAGTAAATATTTTTAAAAGATTTGAAAACAATAAAAAATAAAGTTACACTTTAAGATAGATTCTATTTATTCAAAATTTAGTATATAAATTATTGATTTTAATATTTTCTTATTAATTAAAAATAATAATAATAATAATAACCTCTCATAACCCCATTTCATTTCACTCCACTCATCCACTACTCCACATTACCCATAACCCCACCATACATATATACTCTTCATCACGTTGCAAAAAAAGGAGAAAAAGATAAGGAAAGAAGAGAGAAAAAATCAGGAAAAGGGGATAAGGAAAGAAGGGAGAAAAAAATCAGCAAAAGGAGAAGGAAGGAGAAAAAGAGGAATCAAAAAGAAAAAAAAAATCAGAGAGACAGAAAAAAAGAAGATTAGAAACATAGAAAAAAAATCACGTACAAACAAAAATCAGCAATTATACTCACATATTATTTTATATTTTTCTTTCAATCACAAACAAAGGTTGAAGTTGAGGTTTATTTTCGAGGTCTTGAGTTTGTGGTTCCTTATTCAGATTGTTTATTTTTTGTGGAATTTTGGCAAGAAGTACTATTTAATTTTTATTGTATAATTTAATATCATGATTATATAAGCACTGGTTGCAATATATTAATGTTGTCAAATTTTACATGTGGTTAAATAATTATGTTTTAATATGAAATATGTTCAAAGTTTTTATATCCACTTCAGATTCAGATCTTTATATTATCAGATTTAGTGTAAATTTGTCATAATAGCCCGTAATTCATTTCATGTTTAAACAACCTATATTATTTGACATTTAAATAACACCATTTCCCAGTCTATTTTTATTTTCATTTTTTATGAGAATATGTGTAGTTATGACTTAATAAATTGAAATGATAAAAATAATTAATAATAAAGATTCATTATGTAAAGATATTAGCTAATAGATTTTTTTTCTTCGTGTTAATGACATAAAAAAAGGAAAAAAAATAAATAAAAAGGGAAGAAACATAATAATAATAAAAAGGAAAAGTTTTAAACAAAAACGTGAGAAAGAATATAATTAAGAAAGAAAAAAAGAAGATAAAATAGAATGAAAAAAAAGAAGGAAAAGGAGTATAAAAATAATTTTTTTTTTCTAAAAAACGTACAATGAAAAAGAATAAAGCCTTTCGTACTATATTATATAGTAAACTAATAGAATTAGATAAAGAATGAGGGTCTAATTTGATATTTGAAAGATATTGGGGTTACCACTTGCCACTTACATTAGTACTATAGCAAAAGTATGATGGGTTTACGATTTCTGCGAAGATTAGTTCTTTATAGTAGTAACCCAAAAAATGTATTCTAAATTATTAGAATTAATATATTCAAAAATGCACTTTAAATTTATTTCGTATAGATAAAGTTCTCATCATAGAGTGCTCATTCGAAGGGCAGAGGATGTAGCGGCAAAAACTGTAGCGGCTGTGAATTATTCTAATATTAAAGAAAAACAATAATTTATATATGCTGAGTAATTTACGGCGTCTAAATTTTAAAAATCTACCCAACTATTCACAGCTTGCTCAGATGGTTGTTATTGTATGCTACGTTGCTAGTTTAGATATAATATATTTGTGTTTTTTTATGTTAGATTTATCAAAATATAGATAATTTTTTAATATTTGTAATTTCATAAAATTAATGTATAAATGACAATATTTTTTCCTATTTTATCTTTGAAATCTGAATATATATATTTGATGACTAACATAGGAAAACTAATTAATTTAGTTAATCAAAATAAATTAGTTTATGTTTATTTATTGAAAACTTGATTTCAAAACAACACCAAAAATAAGAGTACATATAAACTTATCTAATTTCTTAAGAGGCGTAAAACCTAAAATTGTGAAAACTAAATAAAAATAAAAAAAGTAATATTTAATCGATTATTACTTTAATTCTATTATATCACATTATTAAAATTATATAACATTAAAAAGTTTCATTTTACGTAACAAACAATTTGATGCAATCGCCTTATTTCCATAGTGTTTTCCTTTTTATTTCATCTTTTCTTATCATCTCCTTCGTACTCATTTTTTCTTATATATCTAAATAAAATATATTAATAAATACAACATAACACAATACAATTCGATATATTACCTATCGAAGAGGCAAAAGAATGAGTATTGAAGTTAGAAGAGGCATTGCATAAAAAGCAATAAAATTGAAATATATATTTCTTGTTTTGGTCGTTGGCCTTTTATTAAGTGTGTAAAGATAATAAAGGGAGGGTCACAAGAATATATACATATATCATACGTGTTTGTATAGAAACTCCAATTCAAGTTGCGTCTTGTCTCTTATTCGTCGGCATTGGTGGCTTGATAGTGATATTGCTCTTATCCCCTCAATTAAACACTTTTTTTTTTCTTTTTTTTTTATATACCCATAGTTTTCATAACACTATATAGTATATATCATAATTCATATCCATCAAAGGATTGTATTAAATTGAACCACACAATTTTTTTGCTAAAATTCCATTGTCTAAGCTCCAAATTTATAAGTATTTTATTCGATTTGTCATGGGTATTATATTAGAAATTGAGATTTTATCGGGTTAAATAGGTAAATTGCTCACGAGTGATAAAGAGGTAACATATAGGTTTTTTAACATTCTTTTTTATAAGAAAATAAGACAAATAAATCAATTACCAGTCTTTTTTTTTTATATGTCACTTAAATAAATTAAAAAGTCAAATAGAATTGTTTTCTTTTACCATTTCGGTCCCACAATTATTGGTACTGATTTTTAATTTTGGTTCTTATAATAATTAATTTTAATATGTATTTTAAAATCCTTTTATATGGAGAATATATGTATAAAGTTGAAACTTAAAATTGTAAAGTATTATAGATGTGGATATATATTTTACTTTGATATTTTTTTTTTGAAATCTACTAAATGGAAGTCTCAAAAACTGGTTTGAGCCATCTTTTGTGAATTTGAATATATTTGAAGATCAATATTTAAAAATAAAATTTCAAAATCACTTTTAAAATAAATAAAACTCATCAATAATTAAGAAACTAAAAATATAGTTTTCCCTTTATTATTTATGAAGAAAAATGAATCCAGCAGAATGAGGGAAGTTTTATTTTCTTGAAGAAAATAGGAAAAAAGTGGAAGAATACAAAATGAAAGAAAAAAAATATGGTCGTATTAAATCGGGACAACAAATTCTTCAAAAAAAAACACCAACTGTCTACTCACATTTATATTTTTTATATACAAGTGTGCGGTATTTACAAGTCTGTATCATTGGCAGTTTATTAAATGGAGTAGAATTGTTTTATGCTTACTAAATCAATGTGCAAAAAAAAAAAAAAAGACAAAATTTATGGAACAGCAAAGCATGGAGTGACAACTTATTATTATACAAACATTTATTTTCTTTCTCCCCTTGTTCAGCCGGCCCTAAACGTGTATAAATTAAAATATTTTTTAAAAATTATTTTTTGTTTCATATATTACGTATAACTATAAATATAAAAAATAATAATTAAGGTATTAAAAATTATAAATAAAATAATTTAAATTTAGTAAAAATTAAACAAATATAGTAAAAAAAAATTGATTTACATTTTAATCTGTTTCAATCCAAATAAAGTAGTAACTGATTCTTTTTAACTCAATCCATCGCCAAATTCTGTCGATTTACTACCTTTGGCAAAATTATTTAGAAATTACTTTTTCTTGAGATTATCAAAGTCGGTAAAAAAAAGAGATAATTATTGTAACCATTTTGAATTAGTGTACTTGATTAGAAAGCAAAGGGGGCAAAGTGCATGTGCAAAGAAAGGGGATTTAAAGAGAAATATTAAATTAAGGTTGTACCTGAATACAAATCTGTGGAAGATTTGGCAAGTGAGTACAAATATTCTCATAAAATCGTAAATATTTTTTTATTTTAAATTAAAAAATTTAAATTTAAATTTTTTTGAATATAAAATTACCTTTTCAGAAATTACGTTGTCTTTAATATAATTTTTTTTAATATAAATTTATATTTAATCAAATTCGGATAGTGAGTATCAAACAGATAAAAATATTTTATAAAAAGATAAGTGCAATGCACCATTGAAATAATGAACTTAGGAAGGTGTAGCAGGACTAACGTGTAATGTTTTTACATGAATAAGAAGCGTGACGCGTGCCCTTATGTTTCTGACCTTTTACGTGTTTTTCATCTTCAATCAACCATTTCTGTTTTAGCCTCGCCGTCTTTCATGATCGATAAATATAATTTTAAAAAAAAAAATCAGTTTAGGTCAAAATTTAAATGGAAAATATTGAATAATATTAGGGGTGTCAAATAGACGGGTTAAATTGAAATTGAGGATATTAAAATGGATTGAAATAAAAGTCGGATTGGGTCTTGACTTGTTCAAGTTTACTTTGGGCTTAAATAGGCTAAAAAACGGGTTGTGTCTTAATCTGCTCAATTTTGACCCGATTAATCTCAATAATTTGACATATTGATATTTAATTTTTATAATCACAATTTGATTTCAACTCAAGATTTTTTTTTAAAAAAAGTAACAAATTGGTCGATAAACCATAAAAGATGTTAAATAGATAATAATTCACATCTTAAATATTGAAACATTTATTTAATAAAAAGTTTTTAAAACGGGTTGAAGTTGAAGATTGAATTGGGCTCAATTGAGATTCTCTTCAAATGGGTTATGCTTGAATGAGTTGAAATTGAACTCAATTCAAATAATCTTGAGTCCAACCATTAAAATTCTGAAAGAATTGGACAAATTATCGGGTTCAATTTTGACACTCTAAGTAATATGTATATAAAATATAATGATAATTATTATGTGAAAAAAATAAAAATTTTAAGACCTTGGTTCAATTTTGACTTTAAGCCATCATTAATTTACTAGACAATATTAAATGCATTTAATTACTTAAATAAATTTCTTTGACATATTTTATTTTCTCTCTTTAGCTTTCTATTATTTTATAATCATTCGATATTCAATATTTATTAGTTTAAAAGTTTTATAAAAAATTGAATTGCTCTACACAACGCTATACATAATATTCAATATATACTAATGTCCTTTAGCTCTGAGCATTCTTTCTTTGAAAATTGAAACAGGATTGGATAGCCTTTCAATAAACAAAGAGAGCATTTCCTTGTCTTCTCCGTCCTTAGGGATATTTTTCTTTTTTTTTTCTTCTGTTATTAATATTTAATAATAAGATTATTGAAATTCAAATCATATTTTTGATATTATAATTGAAGATTTTAAAAGAAATTAATAAGATTATTGAAATTCAAA
The DNA here is from genome assembly GCA_022817965.1 of Solanum lycopersicoides. Classification (NCBI taxonomy): domain Eukaryota; kingdom Viridiplantae; phylum Streptophyta; class Magnoliopsida; order Solanales; family Solanaceae; genus Solanum; species Solanum lycopersicoides. The sequence continues at coordinate 19,582 of JAJJBR010002412.1, forward strand.
TCATATTTTTGATATTATAATTGAAGATTTTAAAAGAAATTGGGTAATACAGAAGTCAATCTTATCATTAAGGTTCAAACAAATTAATATGCTTTCATAAAATGAAGTCCAAAAAATAATTGATTGATTAATTATGTACAGAAAACATTGATATTTAGTTTAGTAGAATGACACTTTTACAAGTGAAACGAACATGTTTATACGCCTTTTAATAAAAGCCCACTATCTTCTAAATGAATCCGTCTTTCTTTCTTGACTTGGCAAATTATGTGTATTTATATTAAAGAAAGGCATTACATAGAGTAAGGGTCACGGTGTAAATAAGTAGAAGTTAGAGGATTCGTTATTGAAAAAGTTAGTTAAGTTAGTTACGGTACAACTGTATATTTTCCTGTTGTATATATACATGTACAGAACTACTCATACGCAATGCAGTTCATAATTTGTTAACTCTGTAAACTCTTCTCCGCATCTAGAACATTCTTACTGATAGGAATTATTCACCAAGTTATCTTCTTCAAGGTAGCTAACATGATATCAAAGCTGCGGTAAACATTGTAGTGCTTCAAGGATCTCACCTAAGTCATGGCGACTGTCGATAATGAATTACCGGAGAAGCTGAGTCACAATCATCCCCTATTTTTCATACAATCGACAATTATGGTGTTCTACTCAACTCGATTCAACTGACTGGAGCTGATAATTTTTCGGTATGGAGTCGAGCTATGAAGATTGCCATTCTACGTCGAAATAAACTTGGATTCATTGATGGATCCTGCAAAAAGGAATCCTATGGCCCTAATTTGACAAATTTGTGGGAACGCTGCAATGCCATAGTCCTTTCATGGATTATGAATTGTGTTTCGAATGAATTACTTGGAGGCATCGTCTACTCCACAAATGCAGCTGCTGTGTGGAATGATCTGTGTGAGAGGTATTATAAGGTTGATAGATCACGTATCTTTCAGTTACACAAAGAGATTGCTACGATCACTCAAGGTACCAGCTCTGTTTCAATCTATTTCTCTAAATTGCGTGAATTGTGGGTAAAATATGATAGCTTAACACTTGTTCCTAGATGTGAGTGTGTAAACTCGAGAGAATTTTCAATGTTCATGCACAATCAGAAATTGCTTCAGTTTCTCATGGGACTTAATGACTCATATGAGCAAGATAGGAGTCAGATCCTCATGATGGTACCCTTACCCACACTGAATAAGGCCTATTCATTGTTAATTGAGAGAGAAAGTCAGCGTATTATGTCTCAAACGTCTAGTTCTAATTCATCTGAGTTAAATGACCTATTCACTGCTGGTCCAAAAACATCAATATCTAAATCCATGCCTCACTCTAGCTCCAGCTATGATCCCAATGCATTTTGTGACTACTGCAACAGAATAGGTCACACTAAGGCTATTTTTTATCAATTTCATGGTTATCCACCTCGGTATGAAAGGAAGAAGAGAGGTCCAGCCAACCCCTACAAATGAAGAGGAAACCAATAACAGGAGAACATATCCTGCTGCTCACAATGTGGTTAGTGAATCTGATCAGTTTGATTATAGTAGGGGTGTGAATCAAAGGAATCAGAGTTATGGTAGAGGCTCCCAACAACATGATCATGTTAATTACCATAAAACCATGAATATGCTGCAAGAACAATACAATCACATTTTACATATGCTTGACCAATCTAATCTATAGGGCAGTGCTGCAGGAAGTTCAGCCGCAACCTCAACACCACATTCCAGTACACCACATTCCAGTGCAAATCTAGCCCAAGATACCTACTCTTCTACATGTAATGCCACTGCCCTCACAGTTAGTACCACTAATTCCGGATGGATCATAGACTCGGGTGCAACCAATCATATGACCCCCCACTCAGGTCTGTTGGTTAATAAAAATCCCATATCAACTAAGACACCTGAAAGTGTACAACTGCCTAATGGTGACACTACATTAATCACTCATACAAGATCTTGTAATATGACATCACATGACACTCTAAATAATGTCCTTCTTATTCCTGATTTTAAATTCAATTTGTTGTCAGTTTCTAAACTTACTAAAGAGCTGCAATGTGCTGTCTGTTTCTTTCCTGATTTTGTTACCATTCAGGACCTCTCCAATGGGCAGGTGAAGGTGATTGGTAAGGAACATGCTGGCCTATATCTTCTACCTACTCACTCTTCTAAAGATACTGTCTCTCAAGCTTATTCTCATCTAGCTCAAGATGCTCTTTCTTCATCAGAATCTCAGACTGCTCTATGGCATCAACGACTAGGACACACTTCTTCCAATTTCTAGCCAGTGCCATTGATCTGTCTCCTGCACAGTGCACCAAGGAAGTGCATAACTGCACTGTGTTTCCTCTTGCTAAATAACCTCGATTACCTTTTCCACATAGTGTTACAGTGTCTACTTGTCCATTTCAATTACTTAATATAGATGATTGGGGTCCATTTCATACTCCTACTTATGATGGTAATAGATTTTTTGTCACCATTGTTGATGATTGTACTAGAATGTTGTGGCTGTTTCTAATAAAATGAGGAGTGATGTTTGTGTTGTGCTGAAAAGTTTCTTCACTCTTGTCAAAACTCAATTCAATGCATTGATTAAGACCATTCAAACTGACACTGAATCTGAATTTGTTAATACTGAGTGTCACACTTTATATACAAATTTGGGTATCATACATCAGAGAACCTGTATCCGTACTTCTCAGTAGAATGACATTGCTGAGAGAAAACATAGGCACATTCTTGAGGTTGCTAGGGCCATCAGGTTTCAAGGACATATTCCCATGGGGAACATTGCATTGTCAATTCTGCTTATATTATTAACAGGTTGCCTACACCTGTTCTACTTGGCAAATCTCCTTATGAAGTCTTTCACAAATATAAGCCTTCTCTGCATCATATGAGGGTCCTAGGCTGTTTATGGTTTGCCAAAAACATGTATTGTCATGATAAATTCCAGCCACGGAGTGTTGTTGCCATTCATATGGGGTATAGTGACCATACAAAGGGCTACATTTTATACAATGTTCAAGACAAATCTTTCTTTATCAGCAGGTTTAGAGAGACAATATTTCCCTTTACTAAATATACTCCACTAACTGGCACTTGTTTCCTCCCATGGCTGCTCCTTCAGATCCTTCACCTTTATTTTTACTCCTTCTGATGACTCAGTTATGCCCACAGACTCAGTTGCTCAGCCTTTAGGGTCTACTCCTCCTGCTCCTCTTATAAGAAGATCACAAATAAGTAGTAAAGCTCCACTTTGGTTTCAAGATTATGTTGCTTCTGCTCAACTTAGTCCTACAAGGACACTCTATTCCATTGATCAATACATTGGTTATGACCAATTGTCCCCCTTTTATCAGGCTTTTCTTTCTTCATTTGGCTCTGAGGTTGAACCACACTCCTTTAAGGAAGCCTCTAAAGATCCAAGGTGGGTTAAAGCTATGCAAGCTGAAATTTCAGCTTTGGAATCCAATCAGACATGGCAGGTGGTTCCTTTACCCTCTAATAAGAGATCAATTGGTTGTAAGTGGATCTTTAAAGTCAAGTATCATGCCTCTGGTGATTGACAGATTCAAGGCACGTCTTGTGGCTAAAGGGTTTCATCAGAAAGAGGGGCTGAATTATCATGAAACCTTTTCCCCTGTGGTTAAAATAGTAACTGTTCGAAGTGTACTAGCTCTAGCTGCTAAGGAACATTGGCATGTTCACCAAATGGATGTGTCCAATGCCTTCCTCCAGGGTGACTTATTTGATAAAGTTTATATGACTCTTCCTCTTGGTTTTCAACCTCCTAAAGGTTTTAGTGTGCAGGGGGAGAAACCAGTGTGCAGGCTCACTAAATCCCTTTATGGCTTAAAAGAAGCACCTAGACAGTGGAATGTGAATCTCACTGAGGTTCTTATCAAGCTGGGCTTTGTGCAAAGTCATCTTGATTATTCACTATTCATCAAGAAAACAAATACATCATTGGTGATACTTTTAGTGTATGTGGATGATATGATGATTACAGGCAATGATTTCAATCTCATCCATCAGACCAAAAGAACTCTACAAGATAACTTTAAGATGAAAGATCTAGGAAATCTCAGATATTTCCTTGGGATCGAATTCTCTAGATCACAAGAAGAAATTATAATGCATCAAAGAAAATACACACTGGAAATCATACTTGAGGCTGGACTTGGGGCTGCTAAACCAGCTACTACTCCTCTTGATCCCTATGTGCAACTAACTACAAGAGAGTATGATGAATTAAATGGGACAGGCAAGGATAATACGCTATTAACAGCAGTGTACAGAAGACTAATGGGAAAATTGTTATATCTGAATGTCACTAGAGCAGACATTTCCTTTGCTACACATATTTTGAGTCAATTCCTACATCAACCTAAACAATCACATCTAAATGCATCCCTCAATGTGGTAAGATATATAAAAAAATCAAGCAGGTTTGGGTGTGTTGTTGTCCAACTCAAACACCAAACAATTGCAAGTCTATTGTGATTCAGATTGGGGTGCTTGCTTGCATACAAGAAGGTCAGTTACAAGTTTTATGGTTAAGCTGGTAGGTTTTTTAATTTCATGGAAATCTAAGAAACAAGCAACTATTTCCAGAAGTTCGGCTGAAGCTGAATACATGAGTATGACCAGTGCAGTAGCTGAAGTAGTGTGGTTAGTGAAACTATTAAGAGAACTTGGAGTTGCAGTTCCCACTCCAGTAACCATCTATTGTGATAGTAAGTCAGCTATTCAAATAGCTGCCAACCCTGTGCTGCATGAGAGAACAAAACATATCGAATTGGATTGTCACTTCATCAGAGAGAAAATTCAAAATGGTCTAGTTCAGATAGAGTATGTGAATACCAAAGAGCAAGAAGCTGACATCCTAACTAAGGGCTTAGGGAAATCACAACATGAGTACTTGCTATCCAAGTTTAGAGTATTGAATCTGTTCATACCTACAAACTTGAGGGGGAGTATTAAAGAAGGCATTACATAGAGTAAGGGTCACAATGTAAATAAATAGAAGTTAGAGGATTCGTTATTGAAAAAGTTAGTTAGGTTAGTTACACTACAACTGTATATTTTCCTGTTGTATGTATACATGTACAGAACTACTCATACGCAATGCAGTTCATAATTTGTTAACTCTTTAAACTCTTCTCTGCATCTAGAACATTCTTACTGATAGGAATTGTTCACCAAGTTATCTTCTTCAAGGTAGCTAACAATTTATTATGAAAAAGCAATTACAATTTTATTAATGAATTTTTTTAAAATTGATGGTCAAGGGTTAGAGCCTTAGAGGTTGTTGAGGATGAGAGAAGACGTTAATCTTAAAAAATCATTTATAAAAGAGCAATTTTCATATATAACAAATATAAAAATCATATTTGCATGTTATAGCTATAGTTTGTATAATTGCGCTTCATAGCAAATTTTATGTTTGCTATAAAGCTTTTGATTTGTATAATTCGCTAGATTCATTCAATTTTATACAATGTATAAATTCATTTATACATTATAATTTGTATAATAAAATTTGTATTTGTATAATTATAAGTCTATAGGATGAAATTATATGTATTTATATTTGTATATACACTTTTCTCTCGCTTTATACAAACACAAACGCACTTTATACGTTTGTATACAGAATGGATAGTTATATACCTAAAATGACTAATTGTATACTGAACCAGATGACAAGAAGTGAGATGTTTGTTGCGAATTACAAATGAAATAAACTATGACTATAACATTTAATTTGAATTTATAGTTTGTTATTTCATATAATTTTCCCTAATTTTAATCCACGTTAATTTGCCATCACAAATTCCTAAAAAAGATAGTATATTTGAGCTATTAGACATCAAGAATTAACATGTGGGCTTCGTTATACCATATTTTAGGCCACATTGATGGCAAAATTCTTAATTTAACCTAACTTGGTATATTTTTCTTTTGATCTTTTGTGATGCATTTTGTTTAGTATATATATTCTTGTCTTATAATATATTTAGGAATTTATAATTATTAATTTTCTTAATACCTTCTAATATTTATTTTTCTCTAACGTATATCTTAAATCAAGAAATTATAAAATATTTTTGGTGTTTATCAATTATACCATCAATTAATTACTTTGAAAAAGGTAGAACTCCTTGAAAATCTTAAGTTTTTAATGCATTAATTTCATAATTAATAAGGGGTAAAATGGTAAACTCACTATGCCAATAATTGCTTTCTTAATAGGTGTATCAAATCAAAAATGGATAAGTAATTAGGGATAGAGGAAGTACGTGTTTGTTCATCTTCACATTGAAAAAACACGTATACAATCTAAGAGAATGCAAAACAACCTTATCAATTTAATGAGTTTAAATGACCAAAATATCTTTATTTTAAAATTAATTGAAAAAGAAGACATATTGAAAACAGTATATCGAAGCATCTTTAGAGAAAAAAAAGTTCAAATAAAATCATAGAAAAGAAAAGAGCTTATACAAACTTTAAAATGCTACAATTTATTCATCTTCACATTGAAAACACACATATACAACATAGGAGAATAGACAACAATCTTATCAATTTGATGAGTTTAAATGACCAAAACATTTTTATTTTAGAATTAATTGACAATGGATAAGACATGTTGAAAACTGTAAATCGAAGCATCTTTAGAGAAAAAAAAAGTTTAAATAAAATCAGAGAAAAGAAAAGAGCTTATATAATTTTAAAATGCTACGTATTTGTTCATCTTAACATTGAAAACACACGTATACAACCTAGGAGAATGAAAAACAATCTTATCAATTTGATGAGTTTAAATGACCAAAATATCTTTATTTTAGAATTAATTGACATAAACAACATGTTGAAAAACTATAATAGAAACATCTTTAGAGAAGAAAGAAGCTTAAATAAAATTAGAGAAAAAAAAGAGCTTATACAAGCTTTAAAATGCTACGTGTTTGTTCATCTTCACTTTGAAAACACACGTATACAACCTAGGAGAATGGGCAACAACCTTATCAAATTTTTGATGAGTTCAAATGACCAAAATATCTTTATTTTAGAATTAATTAACAAAGAAAGCAGACATGTTGAAAAACTATATATCGAAACATCTTTAAAGAAGAAACAAGTATCTTTAGAGAAGAAAGAAGCTCAAATAAAATCAGAAAAAAAAAGAGCTTATATAAATTTCAAAATGCTACGTGTTTATTCATCTTCACTTTAAAACACACGTATACAACTTAGGAGAATGTGCAACAACCTTACCAATTTGATTAGTCTAAATGAACAAAATGTTCTTACTTTAGAATTAATTAACAAAGATGCAGACGTTGAAAAACTATATATAGAAGCATATTTAGAGAATAAAGGAGCTTAAATAAAACCAAAAAAAAAAAGAGCTTACTCAAGCTTAAAAATGCTACGTGTTTGTTCATCTTCCAATTGAAAACACATGTATACAATCTAAGAGAATAGACAACAACCTTATCAATTTGATGAGTTTAATGACCAAAATATCCTTATTTTAGAATTAATTGACAAAGAAGCAAAGATGTTGAAAAACTATATATGGAAGCATCTTTAGAGAAGAAAGAAGCTTAAATAAAATCAGAGAAAAGAAAAAAATCTTATACATGCTTAAAGATGCTACGTGTTTGTTCATCTTCATATTGAAAACACACGTATACAACCTAGGAGATTGTGCAACAACCTTATCAATTTGATGAGTTTAAACGACCAAAATATCCTTATTTTAAAATTATTTAACAAAGAAGCAGAGATGTTGAAAACTGTATATATATGATGCATCTTTAGAGAAGAAATAAACTTAAATAAAACCACAGAAAAGAAGAATACAAGCTTAAAAATGCTACGTGTTTGTTCATCTTCACATTGAAAACATACGTGTACTATCTAAGAGAATGGTCAACAACCTTATCAATTTGATGAGTTTAAATGACCAAAATATCTTTATTTAAATTAATTGACAAAAAAGCAGACGTGTTAAATTTCTAATTCTATTATATAGAAAAAAAAATATATATATATGTATATGTATGTTCACACCTTGATCGACAATTATCAAAACTCTAAGAATCTCACAAATATGGCATTGCCTAATGACAATATTGAAGAGAAAACTAGACAAGTATTGTGTGGTTATGCACACATATTGAACCTTTCATTAAGCTTCATCAACGCCAAGTCACTCAAATGTAAGGGACTGCTTTTTGAAGGGTTGAAATCGTTGGAGGGGTTACTGGAACCGTAGCTAAAGCTATTGCGGATGCATTTCCACAAATAAATTGCACTGTGTTGAACTCCCTCATGTAATTGAAGGGCTAGAAGGATGTAAGAACCTGAACTTTGTGGGAGGAGACATGTTTAACTCCATTCCTTGTGCGATGCAATTTTGCTTAAGGTACAACCTTTTTTTTTATTGTTAATGGTTATATATGTTTGATGACTAATAACAATTGTTACAGTGGATATTACATAATTGGAGGACGAAGATTGTATAAAAATATTGAAGAAATGTAAAGAAGCAATTCCGAGTAAGGAGAATGGAGGAAAGGTAATCCTAATTGAAATAGTGATGGATCAAAACAAGATGATGACAAGTCCTATGAAACACAACTTTTCTATGACATGCTTATGATGGTTGTTCTTGGTGGAAAAGAAAGAAGAGAACAGAATGGGCAAAACTTTTTGTTGATGCTGGTTTAGTGACTACAACATCATTCCTACACTGGGATTAAGAAGTGTTATTGAGGTTTACCCTTAAATATCATGATGCATATATGTTTTCCTCATTTCCATAAAGGAACATCTTATCTTGTGTTATGTTCCAATACTTACTCCTTAAATGATTACAGCTACTTTTTTTTAGACAAATGAGTAACTAAGTTTAGAAATATTTTGGTACATTGTAATTTATACATATCTATAGTTTAAGAAAATAATTTTTCATTTCGTGTTAAGTCAAAACCATATCACTTAAATATGCTATTCAACTCAAAATTTCAAATATCATCCATAGCTTTGATCCTCAACTCCGAGTTAGTGAACACTCTCCCTATCAACAAATCGAAATTGATACACCCTTGTTCCTTTTGAATTTGATGATAAATAGATAATTTTATAGAGACAAACAACTAAGCTTTAAGAAAATGAATGAAAAAACTAATACAATTTCGTTATGCTTGAACGGAGAAAGAAAAATGGGCTTTTCCTAACTCAGATAATAAAATGATATATTCCTTTACTTTTAGAAGGATGAAAACAATTCATTTTTTCATTACTTCAAAATATTACACACACACACCCCGGCTCACCCCACGTAAATCTTTGTGCATTTCTTTACTGTATTTTAAGTACTTTTTGCTAGTTTGATCAAAAAAATTGTGTTACACGCCATAGGCAATTGAAGTTTTCTTCTATTTTATTTTCTTAAAGTTCAAATTGAAGTTACTTAGCTTTTTATATTTTAAGTACATTGAATTCACTATTTATTTAGAGTTTAGTTACATGATATACATTAATTGAGATTTTGTTCTTTATAATTAAAA
>JAJJBR010002412.1:29225-50206 GCA_022817965.1 Solanum lycopersicoides
TTATCAGATTTATATCTCACCTTGATCGACATTATCAAAACTCTAGATTCACAAATATGCATGCCTAATACAATACTTGAAGAGAAAAACTAGACAAGTATTGTGTGGTTCATGCACACATATTTAACCTTCATTAAGCTTCTCAACGCCAAGGCACTCAAAATGTGCAATTCAAACTTGGAATACCAGATATCTATTCTATGTATGGGCCGAGTCATGACCCCTACTCACTAGATTTAGTAAATTCTCCTCCTCTATTCAACCAAATCAAAAGTCACAATTGTGTTTATCGTCTTCATGCGTGTTCAATTCATCTGGCTTATTATGAAGAAGGAGAGGGTTATTTACTTACTCCGAATCACGTTCTCTCCTTAAAGGATATGAGCCTTGAGCATAGTTCCCTTTGACCCCTTGTATATTCTGGAAGTACAGATCCAAAATCAATGGATCCGTTTTATTATCTTAAGCCAATTGGTTTCACAAATGTATGACTCTTGTACCCAATTTGCGGAGTATCATGGGAAGTCTCTCTATGAATAACGCGGAGAAGACCGATGTTAACCATCTATTAAACGAGGCATGGCTGGTTGATGCCGTTTGTTCATGAGTGTTGATTCAAAATGGTATAAAGGGACTAGTTTGAAGGGGTTGAAATCGGTTGAGTGGATGTTGGTAGGGCGGTACTGGAACCGTTAGCTAAATGCTATGCGGAACTCGCATTTCCACAAATTAAATGTGTGGCACTGTCTTGAAACGTCCCTCATTGTAATTGAAGGACTTTGAAGAGAAGCAACAACCTGAGCGTGTGGGGAGGAGATGCGTTTAACTCCATTCCTTAGTGGCCGATGCATTTTGCTTAAGGGTTACAACCTTTTTCTTAGTTAATGGTTTTATATGTTTGACTGACTATAACAATTGTTACAGGGATATTACATAATGGGAGGACGAAGATTGATTATAAAATTGAAGAAATGTAAAGAAGGCAATTCGAGTAAGGAATGGGAATGGGAAAGGGTAATCCTAATTGAAATATAGGATCCAAAACATGCGCATGACAAGTCCTATGAAACACCAAACTTTTTATATGAACTTGTTATATTGTTGTTCTTGGTGGAAAAGAGACGTGAAACAAGACATGGCAAAACTTTTTGTTGATGCTGGGTTAGTGGACTACAAATCAGTTCTATACTGAGATTTAAGAAGTGTATGAGGTTTACCCTTAAATATCAGGCATATTGTATCCGTCATTTCCATAAGGACATCTTATCTTGTGTTATGTTCCAATACTTACTCCTATAAGATTACAGCTACTTTTTTATTAGACTAAATTGAGTTTAACTAAGTTAGAACATATTTTGACGATATTATAATTATACATATCGTGTTTAAGAGATATTTTTCATTTCGTTTTAACTCAAAACATATCTTCAAATGGTATTCAACTCGAAATTTCAAATATCATCCAGGGCTCATGGACCTACAGCTTAAGTCTAGTGAACGCTTCCTTATCACGAATCGAAATTGATACACCTTGTTCCGTTAATTAGATGATAAATAGATTAATTTATAGAGACAAACAACTAAGCTTTTGAAGAAAATGAAATGAAAAAAGTAATACACATTTCGTTATGCTTGAACGGAAGAGAAAAAAATGGGGCTTTTCCTAACTTCAGATATAAATGATATATTCCTTTACTTTAGAAAGGATGAAAACAATTAACATGCAAAACATCATATTTGTTTACTTCAAATATTACCACCCCCCCCCCCGGCTCACCCCCACGTCATAGGCAATTGAGTTTTCTTCTATTTTATTTTCTTAAGTTTAAATTGAAGTTACTTAGCTTTTTATATTTTAATGTACATTGAATTCATTATTTATTTAGAGTTTAGTTACATGATATACATAATTTGAGATTTTGTTCTTTATAATAAAAAAAAATTCTCATCTAGAAGAAAGTCTTGCCCTTCAATTTCTTTATATTGCAATTTATAACTTGTTTTGTAATTTTGTCCTGACTTATAGCTATTACATTATTCATCGATTGTTACATTATATTCCAAAGGACTTAGATGGTAAAAACAATTGCATATTGTAATTGTTTGCAACACATTGAAAGTACATTGAGTTCATTATTTATTTAGAGTTTAGTTACATGATATACATTATAATTTGAGATTTTGTTCTTTATAATAATAAAAATCTCATCTAAAAGAAAGTGATCGGTTGTTACATTATATTGTTTCTTTATTATACTGCAATTTATAACTTGTTTCCTAAGTTTGTCCTGGCTTATAGTTATTACATTATTCATCGGTTGTTACATTATATTCCTAAGAATTTAAGTAAAAGCAATTGGGTATTGTGATTTTTTTACTAAATTAACGGGCGGTCTGCATCATCTTAGATTGTAAGTCTCACAAATAGTGATTTCCCCCTCATCAGTGTGTTTCTTTCCTAATTTTGCTTTCCTATTTTATATTTTTATTTATTTTATATTCGGATGTACCACGTATGATCTCTAAGCTAAATTTGAAACAAAAATAATGAAATTTAACACTTCAATTAGTTTCAGTTATTTCGTATGTCTATTTCTTCAAATTTTGAACCCCTAATTGAAAATTTTGGCTCCGCCTCTGGGTCTCATAGTAGTTCCTCTGTCTTGTACCAATAGCACAGGAAAATTCTTATCCTCCTTATAGGCACACTATTAATTATATATATATATATATATATATATATATATATATATATATAAATTATTTTTTTTTCAATTTTTCAAGATAAATATATGTATGTACACGTATTTGTTTCCCAAGTTAACGAGGTGGGTCACCTCCACTCCTAAATCCTAATACTATATTCGTACTTTTTCTTTATTTGAGGTAATTTTCGTGCTTTTTTTTTTTCCTTTTTTTTTCCTTCCATATACGTATCTTCTTATTCACCAACTTAGAATGCTTTTTTCTTTCTTCCATTTCCATTTTAAAGTGTAAAAGAACGCAATTCATAACTTTGTTTCCTAGTTTCAGAGCAAGTATATGGTTCATTTCGCCACAAATTATCATCATACACTTTCTTTAATAGTTTATCAAAAATAAAGTATGGGACTGGACTCACATAAGTAATTTTTCGTATAAGTATATGGTTCATTGTCACATTTACGTGATACATTTTCTTTAATAGTTTACCTTTTTGTTATAATTTTTAATTTAAAAACAAGTACTTCAAATTGTTTGTCGTAAATAAAAAATTTCACTCTTTTATTTTTTTTTCTCTAAAATTTTATATTCAGTAAAATAATATCACAACATAACTGAGACGAATATAGAATGCTAAATAACCAGAAATTAAAAAAAATTATAATATCTTTCTTACTCCCTTCGTCCACAGTTGTTTGGCAGATATACTAAAAATAGTTGTCCAAAATTAATTGTCATTTTAAACAATCAAGAAATAATTAGTCATTTTTTTCAATTCTACCCTTAATAATTACTCCATTTTGTTGAATTGAAAAGTTATGTAGACTTTTGATATTCTTAGTATAGTAGGGTTATATAAGTCAAATTACCCCTTATATTAAATTTTTCTTGAGGGGAGTACATGACCTTACCCTGACAAATTGATATTTTTTTCATTTTTAATTAAAAGATATTAAAGTTAAAAGGATAAAATTGTTCAAAAAGTAAAATAAAATAGGTAAAATGTCATTGTGGCAAGAAGGATTTTTCCATAAGATACATACATCCTATATATCTTCTTATGAATAAAACCATATCTCATTTAATTAAGAGAAAAAAACACGAATAACGAATTTAATTTAAGAATGGATATTACAAATTTTGATAAAATTTTTTAATTTTCAACACATAGCATTATATTTCTATCAATACCTAACAATTTGATAAACAAATTTAACAAATGGAGAATGTCTTTAATAATTTTCTATTGTTAATTAATTAATCATCCCCCACCCCCAAATAAATATAGCGTTATATGATATATTAGTTAGCACAATTTTATTCCAGTGAGTTTTTTTTTTTTTTATTATTATCAATGAACGATTTTTTTCCCCACAATTTTATTGGTGTTGTTCCGTCTTTCTTTATAGATTTTATTTCATAAATATCCAATTCACTAATCTTATTGCTTTGAAACTTCATGAAAATATAAAATTTATACTTCGAAAATCAGAATCTTGCTAGTAGTGGAAGAAGTTTTTATTTATTTTTAATTATAAACGATATAGTTGTCCTCAGTGTATGAAATTAACAAGTATATTCTAGTAAATAAATAAGTGTGTATAATGTGTATCGAATTCGTTTCAAAAGATTAGATTAAACTTATGGAAGACATAGTTTATTCAGTTTTATAAATAGGTAAAAACTTAACATTAAGTACTCAAACATCTAGTGTGTATAATAAGTATAAAACAGGTTTCAATAATTCAAAATTTCATGAAAAAAAGGTTTGAAACCTATTTAAATACTTTGTTCATACATTAATTTGTATATGAATATATTTTAGGGTACGTAATTTTTATATAAATGATTTTAAATGAGTATACTAAACTTAAGCCAAAGAAAGCGATTTTTTTTTACACTTTCTATATATTGAAAATAAATTAACATGGAGGATCAAGACATGCCGTGTATAGAATGGATATATAAATAGATTTCAAAAAATCAAAATCTCATGAAAAAAGTAATTATACTTATTTTAATGCCTAGTTCATAGATCAAGAATTCAAACATGTAAAATTTTTAGTGTATGTAAAATGGTTTCAAAAGACTATACTAAACTGAAGCTAATGAAGTCATAATTTAAACAATTTGTATATACTAGTAAAAATCTAAATATTGATGACCCAAAATATATATATATATGTAGTGTATAGATTAGGTATATTGGCGGAGTCATGAACTTCAAGAGAGGTGTTCAGAATATTTTTGACTAATGAGTGTATTAAAATTTTAAAAATTAAACTATGTAATATTAATAATTAATATTTTTGGAGACATGTAATTTCTCCTTTATAGAACCAATTGGCGACTGCTAGTGAGATTTAAACACACTAACACTTTAAGTTCTCAAAGTCTTGGCTTGTTGAAGTCACTAGGACTACAAACGTCGTTGTGTCAAGGGTGTTCATCCATAGCCATGGCCGAGCCATGATCCTCTCTGAATTAGTAAACGCTCTCCCTATCGACAAATTAAAATTGAGACACCCTTATTCCTTTTGAACTTGATGATAAATATATAATTTTATACAGAGAAATAGCTAAGCTTCGCAAAAAATAAATGAAAAAAATTATACAATTTCGATATGCGTGAAGGAAACAACGAAAGTGGGACTTCTCCTAACTCATCTAATAAAATGATATATTCCTTTACTTTTAGAAAGAATAAAAAACACTTAACATGCAAACTATTCATATTTTTCTGCATTACTTCAAAATATTATCTTGCCACATTTACATCTGTGTGCATTTTTTAACTGTATTTTAAGTACTTTTTGCTAGTTTGACTATGACCAAAAAAATTGTGTTACATGTCATAAGCAATTGAGTTTTCTTCTATTTTATTTTCTAAGTTTAAATTTAAGTTACTTAGCTTTATATATTATGATGTATATTGAATTCATTATTTATTTGGAGTTTAGTTACATAATTTGAGATTTTGTTCTTTATAATTAAAAAAAAAGTCTCATCTAAAAGAAAGTGATCTGACGAGAGAAAGTTGCTCGAATTGTAAGCATCCCTCACTTTCAATTCGAAGGTTGCGAGTTCGAGTAACCAAGGAAGCAAAAGATGTGGAAGCTCCTAGGGAGAGTGAAAAAAAAGAAGTGATCTTGCCCTTCAATTTCTTTATACTGCAATTTATAACTTGTTTCTTATTTATAACTTGTTTCTTAATTTATTCTTGGCTTATAGCTATTACATTATTCATCGATTGTTACATTACATTCCTGACGTTTTAAATGGTAAAAACAATTAAGTATTGTGATTTTTTGGACAAATTAACGGGCGGCCTGAATTTTCTTAGATAAGTATATCAACAAATAGTGTTTTCCCCCTCATCAGTGTGTTCCTTTCTTAATTTTGTTTTCCTATTTTACTTTTTTTATTATTAATATTATTTTTACATTTGGGTGCATCACATATGATATCTAATTTAAATTTAAAATAAAAATAATGAAAAATTTAACACTGGACTCAAACCCTGATATCATGGGTGGTCTCTTGTACGCACAAGAACAATCCTATCCTTTTTATGAGTGTACTATTAATTATATGTATCGTAGAAAAATTTAACATTGATTTGTTTCCCCCGAGGTGGGTCACCTCTCCTAATACTATATTCGATACTTTTTCTTTATTTGAGTTAATTTTAATGCTTTTTTTTTTCATTTTTATTTTGATTTCTAATACGTACTAGACTCTTTATAGTTTATTCACTAACTTCGAATACTTTTTTCTTTCTTCCATTTCCGTTTTAAAGTGTAAAAGAATGCAATTCATAACTTTGTTATTATTTCCTAGTTTTGTCCTGGCTCATTCTTTTCTTGTTATAAATTTTTGGCTCAATCATTATTAATGTTGGGAATAAATCCGTAACAGAAATAATA
Source organism: Solanum lycopersicoides (assembly GCA_022817965.1). Lineage (NCBI taxonomy): Eukaryota > Viridiplantae > Streptophyta > Magnoliopsida > Solanales > Solanaceae > Solanum > Solanum lycopersicoides. The sequence continues at coordinate 35,855 of JAJJBR010002412.1, forward strand.
TTTGCGATAATAAAGGCAATAAATGCGGAACACAACAATACGGTTAATCAACGAGAATAAAAGAGAAATAATGACACCAAGATTTTACGTGGAAACCCTCCTAAATAAGGGAAAAAACCACGACCCGAGAGGAGCAACGAATATCACTATAGTAAGGATTTTACACTTGTAGATCCGAGCAAAACTCCAAAGATCACTACACACTCAAAAGAAATAACCCTCTTTTGATTTTTCCACCTCACTATAATATCGCTCACACTCTCTATTTTTCCTCATAGATTATTTTCCTCTGTGATGCCTCACTCTTCTTTTCTCTCCTTTGTAATTTCCTTTTGGTGTACTTAGAATGAAGAATTGTCCTCCCTTTTATAGAGAACAAATATACTACCCTCCAAATGTGCTACAGAAGAAAAAACAATTTTTTCTTCTTCACAACTTACCAACTCTTGCCAAACTTTGACATTAAAGAAAGAACAATTTTTTCTTTACCAACTCTACCAAACTTTGAAATTGAAGAAAGAACAATTTTTTCTTTACCAACTCTGCCAAACTTTGAAATTGGCAGAAAATAATTCAAAGTTTGGTACATGGGGATGGACCCCACAATCTCCCCCTCCAGACCCATTCACCTGAAGGAGGTAGCTCTAGGTTTCTAGCTTGAGTGCATGCCGACAAGTTCTTTGCATAGCTCAAACTTGTCTCTTGATACCACCTTGGTCAGCATATCTGAAGGGTTTTCACTAGTAGGGATCTTCATGACCTGCATATATCCGTCCTCTATCTTTTCACGAATCCAGTGATATCTCACGTCGATATGCTTCGTTCTTGCATGATACATGGTGTTCTTGCTCAAGTCTATTGCACTCTGACTGTCACAATAGACGACATACTCCTTCTGATGCAATCCAAGTTCTTGAAGAAATCGTTTCAGCCATACCATCTCTTTGCCAGCTTCAGTAGCTGCAATATATTCTGCCTCAGTTGTAGAGAGTGCGACACACTTCTGCAACTTTGACTGCCATGATATAGCTCCCACTGAAAATGTAAACAAATATCCAGTAGTAGATTTTCTATTATCGAGGTCACCTGCCATATCAGCATCAGTATAGCCCTTCAAGATTAGATCAGATCCTTCAAAACACAAGCAGTCTCTTGTGGTACCTCTTAGGTACCTGAGTATCCACTTAAATGCCTCCCAGTATTCTTTTTTTCCAGGATCTTCAAGGAATCTGCTAACAACACCAACTGCATGAGCAATATCAGGTCTTGTACACACCATCGCATACATCAAACTCCCCACTGCTGAAGAATAAGGAACTTTAGCCATTCCCTCTTTCTCCTCTTTTGTTGTAGGACACATCTGTTTGCTCAACTTCAGATGACTCGCAAAAGGCGTGCTAACAGGTTTAGCACTCTTCATGTTGAAGCGTTCTAGTACACGTTCAATGTACTTCTCTTGAGATAGACACAACTTTCTTTTTGTTCGTTCTCGAACAATCTTCATCCCTAGAATTTGTTGTGCTGGGCCCAAGTCTTTCATGTCAAATGACTTGGACAAATCTTTCTTCAACTTTGCAATCAGCTCTTTGTCTTGTCCTACAATTAACATGTCATCCACATACAACAACAAAATAATAAAATTGTTGTCAGAAAATCTTTTGAAGTATACACATGGATCAGAATAGGTCTTTGTGTACGTTTGACTTTTCATGAAAGAGTCAAACTTTTTGTACCATTGCCTTGGAGCCTGTTTCAACCCATAAAGACTCTTATTCAATTTGCACACCATGTGTTTCTTTCCAGATACTTCAAATCCCTCTGGTTGCTCCATATAAATCTCTTCTTCCAAATCTCCGTGAAGAAATGCAGTTTTCACGTCCAATTGCTCCACTTCAAGATCTAGACTAGCTGCTATGCTCAAAATAGTTCGAATAAAAGTCATTTTGACAACAGGTGAAATTTTTTTATCAAAATCAATACCTTTCTTTTGTTCGAAGCCTTTTACAATCAATCGAGCTTTGTACCTGACCAACTTGTCATTTTCATCTTTCTTGAGTTTAAAGACCCACTTGCACTTAAGCGGTCTTTTGCCTTTTGGAAGTTCAACTAGCTGGTATGTGCCATTTTTCTGTAGAGATCCCATCTCTTTGTGCATGGCTTTCATCCATTGGCTCTTTTCTGGATGAGACAACACCTCCTTAAGACTTTCTGGCTCACCTTCATCATTGATGAGGACATACTCTGAGGAAGGGTATTTGGTTGATTCTACCCTTTGTCTTTCTGATCTCCTCAGAGGTTGAGATTGTTCTTCTTCTTCTGGGTACTCCATTTGCTCGGTATTATCACCGAGTTGCTCCCCCTGCTCAACAATCTCATCAGGTTGCTCTTCATGCTCAGCAACTTCATCAATCGTACTTTCTGCACTTATGGGATGGTTAGAAGAAGAGGGAATGGTAACAAGATTAGGGACTATACCATTCTTTTTCTTGGCCTTCTCGGATAGATCATCAGCAGTTCCAACTTCACTTTCTCGAAAGATTACATCTCTGCTTCTGATGACCTTCTTCTTTACAAGATCCCATAGTCTGTACCCGAACTCTTCATCTCCATATCCGATGAATATGCAGGGAACTGATTTATCATCTAGCTTGGTTCTCTGCTCCTTCGGTACATGTGCAAAAGCTTTGCAACCGAACACCTTTAGGTGCGAGTAAGACATCTCTTTGTTGGTCCAAACTCTCTCCGGAATGTCAAACTCCAACGGAACTGATGGACTACGATTGATAAGATAACACGCTGTCCGGACTGCTTCACCCCAGAATGTCTTAGGTAATTTAGCCATTCTGAGCATACTTCTCACCTTCTCAACAATGGTGCGATTCATTCTTTCAGCTACACCATTGTGTTGTGGGGTTCCAGGAACTGTCTTTTCATGTCTGATTCCATGGTTTGAACAGTACTCTTCAAATTCCTTTGAAGTGTACTCACCTCCATTGTCGGTTCGGAGACGTTTTAGCTTTCGACCTGTCTCTCTTTCTATCAGAGCATGAAACTTTTGAAATACTTGAAACACCTGATCTTTGGTTCTCAAGATATAAACCCACAATTTTCGGAAGCGTCATCAATAAAGGTAACAAAGTATTTATTACCTCCTATCGATTCTATCTCCATTGGACCACAAACATCAGAATATACCAAATCAAGTATATTCGACTTTCTTTCAGATGATGTCTGAAATGAGACTCTATGTTGTTTACCAAATAAGCAGTAGTTACAAGGTTTTATCGTTGTACCTTTGGCAATAGAGATGAGTGATTTTTTGGAAAGAATTTGCAATCCTTTCTCGCTCATATGACCCATTCTTTTATGCCATAAATCTGCAGAATTTTCTTCGTGAGCCGCATTTAATTCCCCTTGGCATATTTCTGCATTTGTCCTGTACAACGTGCCACGAGCAACTCCTTTTGCAATCACCAATGCCCCTTTGGTGAGTCTCCATTTTTGATTTGCAAAGTAGTTCTCATATCCATCTCGGTCCAAAGCAACTCCCGAGATCAAGTTCATCCGCAAATCAGGTACGTGGCGCACATCTTTCAACACTAATGTGCATCCAACATTTGTTTTTAAGCAAATGTCTCCGATCCCCGCAATCTTTGAGTAACTTTGACATTGCCAAAATCACCAGCTACATATCTGCAAAAAAGATCTCTTACCGGTGTGGCATGGTAAGATGCTGCTGTGTCGACCACCCATTCCGACTCTACACCTGCCAAGTGCATGCATTCTTCTTCCTCATTTATGAAGAGAACAACATTGTCATTATTTTGCACCATGGCAGCTGTGTTGTCATCATTCTTCTGGCCGCTGCTTTCCCCTTTGCCCCTTTTTAGATTTGGACAATCTCTTTTGAAGTGTCCTGGTTGATCGCAATTGTAGCAATTTCTGGCCTTCGATTTTGATCGGACTTTGGACTTTCCACGAGCTCCGGATCTACCATAGTTACTTGAGCTCCTTTGGTAACTTCTGCCTCTACTTTCCGTGATGAGAGCCTGTCCGTGATTTTCAGGCCTTTTTCTCATCTTTTCATTAAGCAAAAGGGCTGATGTGACATCCTTCAACTCAATAGAGTCCTTACCATGTAAAATGGTTGTTGCTAAAGTATCGTAGGAAGATGGCAACGAGTTTAGGAGCACTATGGCTTTATCTTCATCCTCGATCTTTACTCCGAGGTTTGCTAGCTGCGTGATTAGTCCATTAAGTACATTTAAATGAGACAAAAAATTGTACCTTCACCCATATGTAGCGCATATAACTGCTTCTTTAGGTACAATTTATTTGTCAGCGTTTTGGACATGTATAGATTTTCTAACTTTGTCCAAATGCCACATGCACTCTCTTCATCGATGATGTTATTAACTACATCATCTGTTAAGTGCAATCTGATTGCACTGGCAGCCTTTTCATCCATTTCTTCCCAATCTCAAGTTTCATGGATTCGGGCTTTTTGGATTTGCCGCCTAGTGCCTTGTGCAAACCCTGTTGGATGAGCAAGTCTCTCATCCTTCTCTGCCACATTGAAAAACCGCTATCACCGTTGAATTTTTCTACCTCGTACTTTACTCCAGACATTTTTTTTCCACTGAGTATAGTACAATAAGCTGCAAAAATATTTCTGTAAATGGGCAGAACCTGTGCTCTGATACCAATTGTTGGGAATAAATCCGTAACAGAAATAATATTTGCGATAATAAAGGCAATAAATGCGGAACACAACAATACGGTTAATCAACGAGAATAAAAGAGAAATAATGACACCAAGATTTTACGTGGAAACCCTCCTAAATAAGGGAAAAAACCACGACCCGAGAGGAGCAACGAATATCACTATAGTAAGGATTTTACACTTGTAGATCCGAGCAAAACTCCAAAGATCACTACACACTCAAAAGAAATAACCCTCTTTTGATTTTTCCACCTCACTATAATATCGCTCACACTCTCTATTTTTCCTCACAGATTATTTTCCTCTGTGATGCCTCACTCTTCTTTTCTCTCCTTTGTAATTTCCTTTTGGTGTACTTAGAATGAAGAATTGTCCTCCCTTTTATAGAGAACAAATACACTACCCTCCAAATGTGCTACAGAAGAAAAAACATTTTTTTCTTCTTCACAACTTACCAACTCTTGCCAAACTTTGACATTAAAGAAAGAATAATTTTTTCTTTACCAACTCTACCAAACTTTGAAATTGAAGAAAGAGCAATTTTTTCTTTACCAACTCTGCCAAACTTTGAAATTGGCAAAAAATAATTCAAAGTTTGGTATATGGGGATGGACCCCACAATTACAATTCTAAGTATCTCAAAAATATGACTACATTGTGTAATAGACAACTATTGGGTGCTAAGGCACACATATGGAACCATACATTTAACTACGTTAGCTCCATGTCACTCAAATGTGCAATTCAGCTCGGAATTCCAGATATCATCCATAGCCATGGCCGACCCATGACCCTATCTGATTTAGTGAATGCTCTCCCTATCAACAACAAATCGAAAGGTCAGGATTATATTTATCGTCTCATGCGTATTCTAATTAATGATGGCTTCTTTTTGCAAGAAGAAGAGGGTTATTTACTTACTCCAAATTCACATCTCCTCCTTAAAGATGAGCCTTTGAACCAACTCCCCTTAGTGCAATTTGTTCTACATTCCATCGTAATTGATCCGTTTCACTATCTTAGCCAATGGTTGCAAAATGGAGAGTATTCATCTACTCCATTTGAGACTACTAATGGATACACCCCATTTGAGAAGGAAACAAAAATTAACCATCTATTAAACGAAGGCATGGCTTGTGATTCCCTTTTGGTCATGAGTGTGTTGATTCAAAATGGTAAGGGACTACTTTTTGAAGGGTTGAAATCGTTAGTGGATGTTGGAGGGGGTACTGGAACCGTAGCTAAAACTATTGCGAATGCATTTCTTCTCTATTTGATGTATTAATTGTTTGTGTTTGATTTGTATGGCAAATAGTGGATATTACATGACTGGAACGACGAAGATTGTATAAAAATATTGAAGAAATGTAAAGAAGCAATTCCAAGTAAGGAGAATGGAGGAAAGGTAATCCTAATTGAAATAGTGATCGATCAAAACAAAGACGATGACAAGTCATATGAAACTCAACTCTTAGTTGATATGTTTATGATGGTTCATTTTAGTGGAAAAGAAAGAAGCCAACAAGAATGGGAAAAACTCTTTTTCGATGCTGGTTTTAGTGACTACAAGATTATTCCAATTTTAGGATTAAGATGTGTTATTGAGGTTTACCCTTAATCTACACTCTTAATTCCACAAATTAAATAAAACATGCCCCTACAGTGAGTGATCATTATGGTTCCTATGCTTACTCCTCAAGCGATTACGATTATGGTGTGTATTCGGTTTTTCGGTTTGGTTTTGTACTATTTGATGTTATTATTTTTATTATTTTTTATTTAAAGAAGTGTAATTCAATCAGAACCAAAATAAATTTGGTCCGATTTGATTTCTCTTTTCGATTTAATTTTGTACTATTTGATTTGGGTTTTTTGATTTTAAAGAAGTGTAATTCAATATGAATCAAAATAAATTTGGTCCGCTTTGATTTCTCTTTTTGATTTGTTTTTTTCGATTTTATTATTCGGTTGTGCAATAATTAGAAACATAATCAAAGTATATATATATATATATATATATATATATATTAGTTTCTAGACATGTATGTTGCACGTCTGTCTCATGCAATATTTCATAAATTGTTAGGACGATCAAATTTCAATAAACATGTGTTTAATGAGTACTAAAATGTAACAATCTCAAATAGATGTTAAGACGATAATTAATTTATTTTATGGACACATACATTACACGTCTGTCTCATGCAATATTTTATAAACTTGTTAGGACGAATGAATTTCAATAAAACATGTGTTTAATGAATACTATGATGTGATGTTAAGAAAATAATTAATTATTTTTTTAGAAAATTAAATTAAAAACGACTAATAGAAAGAAAATATAAAAAATAGACAGAGAAGAAAAAAATAACATACTCATTCGTTGCCAAAGAAATAAAACCTTTTTTTAGTTATTTTTTTACTCTTGTTTTCATTTTTCACATATATAGAATTCACTGTACCAACCAAATATTCTAAAAACATATGATGAATCATTTTACATGAATTATCATTAACATAAGAAATAGTCACCAACAAAATAATAAAATTAGGCGAAAAATTATTTAAGTAAAGAAACACAGATCAAGAAAAATAACTAATATCATTATAATTAAAAAAATTATTTGATTCAGTTATAAGTACAATACTCAACATTATTATTTCACACTCAAAAGAAAATATCTCTCTTTTGATTTTATCATCTCATAAAAATAGCTGATACTCTATTTATTTTTATAGACTATTTTCTTATAATTATGGTAGATATCACTTTGATATCTAAATATTTTTCTCTCTTTTTTGGTGTAGAGATTCCTATTTATAAGCAACCTGCCTATTCACCCACTTTATATTAATTGGCTGGTACCCAATTTTAATAGACGTGTGCCTAATTTACTGCAAATTCTGTCAAAAGAAAAAAAAAAGTAAGATTGTCTTCATTAAAAAATAATCGAATATGTGTCCACATAAGTGACTTTTCATAGCAAGTATATGGTTCATTTCGTCATAATTACATGATACACTTTATTTAATAGTTTTCAGAATATTTATGTTACATTTTTCAATTTAATAATAAGTACTTTAAATTATTTGTCAAAAATCAAATATTTGACTCTTTTTTATCTTTTTTTTAAAATTATATCAGTAAAATAATATCACTATATAACTGAGACGAATATAGAATATGAGAATATATACATCCAATATCATCTTCATAGGAATAAAACACATCTCATTTAATTAAGAGAAAAAATAAATAAATAACCCATTTAAGAATGAATATTACAAATTTTAATAAGATTTTTTAATCATCAATACATAGCATTATATTTCTATCAATACCTAACAATTTAAAAACAAATTTAACAAATGGAAAATGTATTTAATAATCTTATTGCTTTGAAACTTCATCAAAATACAAAATTTCTAGTTTGAAATTCAGGATCTTCCTAGTTATCAAAGAGCTTTAATTTTTTTATTATAGAAGATATAGTTGTCCTTAATGTATGAAATTGACATATATATTCTAGTAAATAATTTAGTGTATGTAATGTGTATCGAAACTAGTTTTAAACGGAAAAGGGCTTAAAATATCTTTGAAGTATTAAAAATGGTACAAATTGTCCTTCATTCACCTATTGGCTCCAAAATACCCTTGTCATCCACCTTTGAGTTCAAAATTAACCACTTTTTTAATTGTTTTAAAATTAAACTCTGTAAATATTTTTAAAAATACTTGGTGTTCAACTATTGGTTATAATTTAATTTATTAATATAATTTATAAACCAACCCACTACCCACTCATTACTAACTAAACCCCACCCAATTAATAATCCAATTATAATATCAAAATCGTCATAAACACTACTAAAACACAGTGAAATTATAGATTCCTGAAAATGACATCCAAAATTATTCGAGTCCGAATCGAAGCCCCAATTAAATTTAGGTTGAGCCGCTTATTTAGGAGGACACTTTCAATAGGATTCTCTTTTAAGATTGAATTAGAAATTTATGATTAAAGGTAAAGAAGTAATACATCCCGAATTAATTTTGAGAAGGGTATTTTGGACCCAATAGGTGGATGACAAGGGTATTTTGGACCCAATAGGTGGGTGGGAAGGGTATTTTAAAGCAATAGATGGATGGAGGGTAATTTTGTACAATTTCCAATACTTGAAGGGTATTTTAGGCCCTTTTCCGAATTTCAAAAGATTAGATTAAACTTATAGAAGACATATTTTATTCAGTTATATAAATTGGTAAAAACTTAACATTAAGGGCTCAAACATCTAGTATGTGTAATGAGTATAAAACAGGTTTCAATAAATTAATACTTCGTTCATTCATTAATTTGTATATGAATATATTTTAGATTACGCAATTTTTATATAAACTGATTTGAAATGATTATACTAAACTTAAGCCAAAGAAATCGAACCATGCCGTGTATAGAATGGGTATATATATAAATAGATTTCAACAAATCAAAATCTCCTAAAAAAAATAATTATGCCTATTTTAATGCCTAGTTCATATATCACTAATTCAAACATGTATAAATTTTAGTGTATGTAAACTAAAGCAATGAAGTCATAATTTAAACAATTTGCATATACTAGTAAAAGTTTAAACATTGATGACCCAAATTTTTGGACAAATGAGTGCACTGAATTTTTTAAAATCTCTCCTGGAAAAGTGGGGGAAAAAATTCTAACACACAAGCACATTAAATTTGCTTTTTTAAGACGCCTGAACCACTAGATTACGTATGTCATTGTGTTAAAAGTATCCAAAATATAATTTAACCATTTCGTAATTACTCTACTTGTATGTGTAATATAATTTTTCGATATATGACGTCTAATTGGACATCCTAACGAGGGTGTAGCTTCGTCCCTGATTAGGTATATAATGATCTCGTAACATTTTAGTGTTTGAATATGATTTTTAGATTGAAACATATAACAAAGAGAAACCTAGAAAAAGAAGAAGAAAACCTCCAAGAAAAAAATAAAATAAATAATTAAGAATCATGGATGAAAGAACTCCACACGAAATATGTTTGAGACACATAATTAAACTGATAATATCTTTATCAGATATTTGGGAGAGGAATATGGAGAGAAAATTAGAAATTTCTTTTCATTTTCGAAAAGTTAGAAGATGTGTTCTCAACAATTCACTAAAATATAGTAAGATGATAATAAGTAGTAGTACTTATTAATTTTTCTCAAAAAGAAAATTAAAGCACATTCTCTTTTTTACTATTTAAATACAATAAATACAACATAAAATAAATAAATATTCAACAATTTTTCATGTGACTTATTTAAGACCTCAAAATGAAACAACTTTAATTTAGGCCCACTTGATTAAAAAAATTTCTTTATTATCTTAAATTTCTGGGCAACTTAAGTTAGTTCATTTTTTTTTAAAAAAAAATAATCCTAATGATTAGGACTTGTAACTAAAATCATATTTTAATAATTATTAACGAGTAGACTTTAGTATAGGGTTACATAGGTGCGATATTTCTCTTTAACTAAAATCCGACATACTGGCCAGCCTTATTCACTAGAGAAATACATGTCATACAAAGACATTTCTCCTAGTTATGCAGTATATCTATCCAAGTTCTCTATTGAAACCGAGCCTAGAAGCTATGAAGAGGCTATTAAAGATAAAAGGTGGGTTGATGCAATGAAGCTGAAGATACAAGCATTAGAGGAAAATGGTACTTGGGAAGTAGTTAAACTACCAGCAGGGAAGTCTGCAATTGGATGTAAATGGATTTTTAAGATCAAATATCAAGCTGATGGGAAGATTGAAAGATTCAAGGCTAGGTTGGTAGCAAAGGGATACAATCAAACTGAAGGTATTGATTATCAAGAGACATTTTCACCGGTGGTAAAAATGGTGACTACTGATGCAACATGAAGTTAACTAGTGTGGAATTTGATGAAGGCAGTGTCATTACTGATGATTTATTTCCAGATATTAACAAATACAAGAGGCTTGTTGGGAAGTTATTGTACTTAACTAATACTAGGCCAGACATAGCATTTGCAGTACAGTCTTTGAGTCAGTTTATGCAGAAACCAAAAAGATCACATTGGGAGGCAGCATTGAGGGTAATTAGATATATCAAAACAGAACCAGGAAAAGGGTTGCTGATGAGTGTAAATACAATACCTCAACTTACAGATTCTGTGATGCAGATTGGGCTGCATGTCCAAATACTAGAAGATCTGTGACTGGTTTTATATTGAAGTTTGGTGATTCCTTAATATCTTGGAAGTCTAAAAAACAAAGTACGGTGTCTAGAAGTTCTGCTGAAGCAGAATATAGGAGTTTGGCTACCTTGACTGCTGAGATTGTTTGGGTTAACAATTTGTTTCATGAATTGGGAGTAAAACTGACAGGACCAGCTACCATTTATTGTGATAGCAAGGCAGCTATACAGATTGCTGCTAATCCTGTATTTCACGAACGGACCAAACACATTGAGATTGACTGTCACTTTATTAGAGAGAAGGTGCAGCAAGGATTAATCAGACCTACATACATACATACGAAAGATCAACAAGCAGATGTACTGACCAAGGCATTGGGTAGAATTCAACATGATATCTTAATTAGCAAGCTAGGATTCTTGAACTTGTTCAATACATCCAGCTTGAGGAGGAGTATTGGAATTGGTTAATATTATTGTTTGATTGTTTAGTTAGTTAATTAAAACTATAGCTAATTGTTTACTAATAGTTCACGTGTAAATTAGTCAGTCAGTTAGAAAGTAGTTAGAACAGTGAAGTAGTTAGTTTGTTACATTTTCCAGCTTCATATAAGTACTAATGTGTCATTGTATTAGAAGATAGTTTTTTGATCAATGAGAATTCTTTTTCAGTTCTCTCACGTTTATGGTGTGAGTTTGAATATCTTGTATATTCATTTTCCTTTTATTAATGATCCCAAATTCCTAATGCAAAGTGTATGCAAATTAAAATCTTTTCTTTAATCATGTAAAATTAGGAAGATTAGGTAAAATTAATAAATGCGTTAGTACAATTTTCCAACAGGAAAATTTTGGTCAAAATGTGAAGGATATACCAAGATAACATTTCATATTTTGAAGAAAAAGCATTAAATATAAATGACTTTCTAATAGATAAATCCAAAGAAATTGATTTATCACAATACTAACCATATCTTAAGAAAACAAAATTTATGTACAGTGAATCTCCTTAATTCTTCTAACTATGTCATGTTATTTATCACATGTCTTCTAATTTCTCTTATAAATATAGATTTCTTAGTCACAACATTACACATCTCAAAAGAAAAAAATCACACAAAAGAAAAAATGGCATTGCCTAATAATATTGGAGACGAAACTAATGGAGTCCTTGCTGCTCAAGCACACATAGCGAAACATGTGTTTAATTACATCAATTCTATGTCACTCAAATGTGCAATTCAGCTCGGAATTCCAGATATCATTCATAACCATGGCCGAGCGATGACCCAATCCGATTTAGTGAATGCTCTCCCTATCAACAAATCAAAAGGTCAGGATTGTATTTATCGTCTCATGCGTATTCTAATCCATGCTGGCTTCTTTACCCAAGGAGAAGAAGGTTATTTACTTGCTCCGACTTCGCATCTCCTCCTTAAAAATGAGCCGTTGAGTCTAGCCCCGTTTGTTCAAGCACAATTGGATCCGGTTTTAATGGATCCATGGCACTCACTTGGTGAATGGTTCGCGAACGAGGACTCTACCCCATTCGCGACTGCTCATGGTAAGCCATTGTTTGAATATGCAGGGGATAACCCGAGGCTTAACAGTTTATTTAACGAAGCTATGGGAAGTGATGCCCGATTGATCATGAGCGTGTTGATTAAAAATGGTAAGGAAGTTTTTGAAGGATTGAAATCGTTGGTGGACGTTGGAGGCGGCATTGGAACTGTGGGTAAAGCCATTTCTAATGCTTTTCCAGAATTGAAATGCTCTGTTTTCGATCTGCCCCATGTGGTTGAAGGCTTGGAAGGGGGCAAAAACTTGAGTTATATCGGTGGAGACATGTTTAAGTTTGTTCCTTCTGCCGATGCAGTTTTACTAAAGGTACTCGTTCCTGATTTGCTTGCGTCAAAATGAATTGGGTCAAAAGTAATCGAATGATAGATCATGATAATAGTTTGAATTACAATTTGACTCGTTATTACCCAATAATTTGATGACAATTTGTTTCGTCAAGCTAACAAATTAGATTTAGTCAGATTGAATTGGCTACTAAAAGTTATGTTGATTTTAGCTTTTCTTTGATTTGTGTTGTTTACATTTTGAATGGATCTTATGATTTGCTGACGAGCAGTGGATATTACATGATTGGAGCGACGAGGATTGTGTTAAGATACTGAAAAAATGCAAAGAAGCAATTCCGAGTAAGGAGAATGGAGGAAAGGTGATTGTGATTGACATTGTGGTTGATAATCAGAAAGGAGATAACAAAGAAACTCAGTTGTTTTCAGATGTACTGATGATGGTTCATGTTTCTGGAAAAGAAAGAAATGAACAAGAATGGGCTAAACTCTTCTCTGATGCTGGATTTAGTGACTACAAGATTAGCCCTATCTTGGGATTAAGGTCTGTTATTGAGATTTACCCTTAATATACATAGAGTTGGTCAAATAGAATAATAGCTGAGTGATGCATTTTGAACCTCTCTTTATTTTTCTTGTAATTTATTATCTTTTATAAAAACAAAAATTTGAAGGTGACCTATAGAAAGATGAATTTTGTATGAATCAGCCTAACTTTAGCTGATTTCATTAGTGTAAACCAAGTCCAAGAGAGGCCCAAGCCCATATAAGCTCAAAATTCAATCCTTGTGTTACATGACTTTTCTCTACTTAGAAAATTGAAGTCAAGTTTGATTATAGTTAATAATGATTAATGACTATTATTACTCCTGCTGGACACGACAAGACAAAGACAGTTAAACCGATGAAATACTTCATTAGTTTAATAATAATTGTCTAATATACTTGTTCAATTTATAAAATTAAAAGATAATATTTTTTTTGTGTTTATAATTATCCTTGTTATTAAATATTACATATTTATTATCTAATACATTTCTTAAAAGCATTAAATTTAATAAAGTCAACCAATAATATTACCCCTATTGATCGGTTCTTTTACTCTAAAAGTATGTTGTTTGCACCATTTTGACTAAAATCCCCCTAAAGTAGGGATCTATTATTTTTTTTCACTTTTACTTATCACCTTTTACTTTTTCAAAGTCAAATTATATAAATTTCAACCAATATTTTCTATTATATTAATATAAGATGAATTGTGACTTGTGATATTTTTTGTATAATTTTTAAATATTTATATTTTAATTCTAAAATATTTATTAAATTAAATTAAATTTAGTTTAGCTCCAAAAATTAGACAAATTGACTCTTAACTAAGAATGTATCTCCTATCGAATTTAGATTTGAAGATGACACTATTTTAACTTTCAAGTCCAAATATGAACTAAAATAATACTACTCCCTCCGTTTCAAAAAGAATGACCTCATTTCCTTTTTAGTATGTTTCAAAAAGAATGATTTTTTTTCT